>CANSGD010000930.1:0-244592 GCA_947645195.1 Patellifolia procumbens
GGTTGTTGTAACCTTGGTTCTGATTTGACCCATAACCGTTCCGGTTCCCATTATTCCCGTTCTGTCCTGATCGGTTGGTGTTCTGGCCCTTGGGACACTGGTTTGCCTTACGCCCTTGTTCCCCACATGAGTAACAAGTGATAGGGGTTCCTCGACAGTTACTGTCTTGGTGGTTCTTATTGCACTCGGCGCCACCGTCGCGGGGTCCTCGATGGTTAGAAACTCTCGGATCTTGATAGTTACTGCGCCCACCATTGTTGTTATTGTCTCAGAACTCATGCGGGCCATCATGGCCTTGGTCAGCTGGTATTACTACCCTGGCCTTTTCTCTTATTTCTCCCCATAATCTCTTCCTCACGCTTCAGGATCCTCTCAAGGTTAGAAGCCTTAGCATAGGCCTCTTCGAATGTGATAGATGTCGCTCCCCCAAGTCGGGTTTGGATTTTAAAGGACAAACCATCTCAAACTTTGGCCTTAGCCCGCGCATCAGGCACAACGGTATGGCAAAACCGAGCTAGTTCAATGAATCTCTAGTACGGAACAGAGACTGGCCACCCCTTGGTTAAGTCTAGTGAACTCATTGTATTTCTGCTCCAATATGTTCTGGGAAGAATCGGTCCTTGAAAGCAGACGAAAGCATCCCAATTGGCAATTGTCTTGGGCTCTAATGGAAGACCTTGATTTATTCTCAACCCAAAGAATCCCTCTCAAGTGTAAATTTTCATGGTCTACCTTTTGAACTGGTTTTGTCCAAATGGAAATAAATAACTCGTCAAAGTCCCCAAAACTTCAATTTTTTCCACTAGTAAGGGGTCCTCCCGTTCGCAATAAAGATCTACACCAGAGGGTTTATTGTCTTTGTCATTTCGGGTTGATGATCTTCTACCCTGTGGTTTAGTTCACACTAGAGGAACAACCCCCATGTTTCTCCATATCTTTTCGAGAGCTTTTAGTCGAGCAGCGATTCACCCGGGTGTTTCAGCCCATTTGTTCTGGTTGTCTAGATGAGATTTATCATATGTTCGCATACAATTCCTGCACAATAACGTTGGTGTTACCACCACCACATACTCGTACACATTTCACATATCATATTAACAAATTTGTGGCTAAGTTTATACTTTATATTTAAACACCACATAGTATCACATAACAGTAGAATTTATGAACGAAAACTCATTTATTAATTCCAGGGGGGGCCAAAATGCAACAAAATATCCAAACAACTAAATATTTAGAACAAGCAATCTTAAATCAATTCAAAGATCTTTAAAGTGCAACGTTTTGGTCAAAATGACCTTATTCGAGAAAAATACGTCCTAAACCTATGGAACTACGCCTCCTCCTCAGGGTCTTCCTCGGGCTCTTCCTCAGGGTCTTCTGGTTCCTTACATCGGTCTGGACAGCTGGGACATATTTTCTAACGCCTCTCCTTCAGAATTATGAGATGATGAACCTCACCCCACTGGCAGTATAATAGGCACACTGCCAATGTTTTATAAAGGTCAATCACAACATTCTCTAGGTAATCCAGGGTGGGAAACCACGCTCCTTTGTATCCGTACCTACTATAATTGGGTTTATGGTTGATAAATATATTATCATATTTCCTTTTGACATCTCCAAATGGGCCCGCTGTTGTGAGTGTGATTACAAGAACATGGGCTTCGACGTCGGGGGTATGGAAGTCATCAATTATTGGAAGATCATTGAGAAGGTAACTCTCAATGCCTATCCTGATTCGGTGGATATAATCCGAAACATTTTCATTGTCCTTCATTCTGGATTTTGTTTTTTGATCGACTTAGAGGCGAAACCGTTTTTCTAGTCATTCCTCTTCTCACTAATCGACGTCCAACCATCTAAAAGAAAAAGAAATTTAAAATAATTAATAAAGCACGAAAAACAAGTACTTTGCCATTTAACTAAGAAACAAAAATAACCCGCCTGTCTCACCCTCACAAGTCCCATTTTTAAAGTTATCCATTTATTAAATTTACCCTAAGTTCCCCCACTTAGACCTATAATTGCAATTTTATTAACTTATTAATCTTTCCCTAGTTAACCCCAACCTATTTAATCAATCCAATTTGTAACACCCCAAAAATTTAAACTAATAATTGATTAGGAAAACATCACTTGACTGTAAAAACTGCTCATTTAAACCTTTATTGTGTTAGCCCCGCATAAACATGCAAGGCTAAAGTGAACTGGAAGAACTAAACAACTCATTATTCCATAATTCAAAGCTGAATAAAGGTAAGTCATAATACTGCCGTCACCAACCCGTTAATGGTGATTAATAGTTAAAAACACTAATGCAGTTCGAATTCATATCCCCAATGTCCATCGCCCGGGGGGCCCAATCTAATCCCTTTGTCGAGAACCTGCAAAAATATTGGAAAACAAAATAGAAACAAATAAACTAAAATTAGTAAAAACTAAGTACCCCCTAACTCCATCCCGTAAAATAATAATAGTTTTGTTTTTAAAATAAATTTAATAATCAGAGTAGCTTAGCCTATACACAAACGTAATTATAAACAAATAATCATACACTATAAAAAAATTCACATAGCTCATTATTAATTAAGAAAGTGGCCGACCAGTAGGCTGGGACTAATCCCAGTAACCACCTACTTGTCTTTGGATCGTCACCCAAAGGTCATATAACATGTACAAATATTTCACAGAGAGTCCCTAGTGCACACCTAACAGCCTAATGATCTAACGCAAAAGCGCGCCAAAAAAGGTTCATTAGAGGAAGACAAACAACAGTTTAATAGTATAAAGAAATCAAACCTGAATTAGCAGCCCAATGATCAAACGTCATTAGGTTCACTACTAAACAGGGCAACCTGTCCATCACCTATGGAGGATCCAATTCCATAGGCTACATTCCCTTCTTAACATTCCACTTTTAAGCTGATTAATGGATTTTAACAAGGTTACAAAATTACATAGCACGTAACAACTAATTCCATATTCATTAAAATTAGTCATTACTATAGTCTCGTAAAATCCATAAATCCATAATTAAATTGTTAACATAATTACTTAATAATTAGAAGATAAACCAAGAGATCAATTGTCAACTCAAGCTTTATTACTTGTTACCCACTTAATATCATAATAGCGGTGTCAAAAGTACTCAATGAAAATTAATAAAACAGTAAGTTTGACAAAAGATCAAAGACTTAGGATAAACACGAGTATAGTTGTTAATAGTTAAACGATATTAACAACAAAAAGTGAACATCAAATTTTAGTTTATAGTAGTATAGTAGGTTGTACACAAAAATCACACTTACAACACATATCACGTAATATCCCTTACATCAATCGTATATTACATCGACACTGTTAATTACCCTGGGAAGGGGGCTACAACAAAACATTACTGGGCCGGGATAGTCCCCTAATAAGCCTTCGTCTAAAATAAAATAAAATAACTCTAGCCTGTTAAATTGCGTAACTCCTTAACTCGCAACTTAAACAATTATAAATATTACTTGGCTCAGATTAGTTAAAGATGAACAAAAGGTAGAAGTGAAAATGATAACTTTACGTTTTAAAATAACTATAGAAGATTAAAGTGATAATAAAATAAGAAAGAAGGAAAAACAAAATCAAACTAAAACCATCGTAAAACAAAAATACAGGAAACCAAAACACGAGTTCAAAAAAAACATAAACTACATAGGTATTTGAAAGAAGACAAAAGAGAGAAAGAAAATGAAATAAAAAGAATTTGATAAAAAATGAAAAGAAAGTAAAGAAGAAAGAAGACCTGAAAAGAGTACAAAACCCGTGAACCAAAAGCAGCAGAGGAAAAGAAGAAAAGGGAAGAAAGAAGGAGAAGAAGAAGAGGAAGAAGAAGATGGTCACACTGGCGATTTGATCGAAGGGACAATCACTGATCGGAGACCGTGATTCTAAACATTTTCCTTTTCCTTCGTCGACTTTCAACCCAAAGAGTATTGAGTTTTTCTCACCCTTCAATGGTGAAATAGAAAAAGGAAGAAGAAGGAAAATGCTTTGAGAGTTGTAGACTGATTTTTCGAAGGTGCTTGCCAGGTTTATATAGAAATTTCTTTTTGTGTTAAAATTCTAACTTATTTCAAAATTTAAAATTCAAAATCGAAAATTTTAAAACCCACTGGGAAAATAGAAAATCTGATCTTTGACCTAAAAAACTAAAATCTGTGGGGGCAAAATTTTTAAATATCCGAAAATCTCGTTACTATAATCCGAAAATAAGATGAGATTGGGGAAATACTATCATAAAAGTCAGCTTAATTTTTGCTAATATAATCTTTAAAACAAAAATTAATTTCATTTTATTTTTATTTTGTCATAATTTTAAAAAATAAAAATGTTTATTATTCTATATATAAACATTAAACACGAGTTTTGTTGTAGAAAATTTGGGGTATTACACCTATGCCAGTTTTAGGATGAACCTTTTCATTTTTTTGGATTAACCTTTTAGTTTTGGTGGTCGAATCTGCATCGGTTTTAGATGAACCTATGACATTTTTTTTCATGAACCTTCTAATTGGTCTGTTCTTATTTACCCTCTGTCATTGTTTTTTTATTTTTTACTACTTTTATTTTAAACTAAGTGTTTATACGTAATTCACTAATTTATGTTTATTTTTTTGTAAAATAATAAACAAAAGTACGGTTAAGCGCCATTTTTTTTTATGAAGAAGACGCGCATTGGTGATGATGAAGAAGTCGAAGAGAAGAGAAGCGCCATTCTTGAAAGGGAAGAAACCAAGTGTTTTTATGTAATTAATTAACTAACTTATTCATTAATTTTTTTATTTCATTTTTTTATGTAATTTTATTTTTTCATTAATTTTCTCTATGTGGTCCTCTATCCCTCTTTTGAAAACAGATATGACCATTGAACTATTGTTCATTGTTTTATTACCATATATTCATTTTATATCCTAACTTGTTCATTTACCTAAAATAACATTCATTAAATTCTAGATCATAAAAATAGAATATCAAGAACATTTCAAAAAACAATTAACCATACGTTCATTAATTGCTACAACAATCATGATGGGGGGACAATGAAAAAATCAGCCAACGACCACCACCATATCCCTTGTTTATCAGAAAATAATGAATAATGGATGTAAACAAATGGACAACTTGAAAAACCATAATGAACATAAGTATTATGTTTGAATAGACATACCGTTCAATATCATGCTACAATCACTAAATAACCATATACTCATCAAAAATCATCACTAAAACAACTAGATGTCATCAAAATTACCTCATTTTCGAAGCAATCATATTGAATAACGAATAAATGATCCAAATATAATAACAACTGACGAACATAATTAACATATATTGTCATTCAAAAAAAGCAACGCGATTAAATATGAATGTTCGTTAATACCTTCAACAACATTGTTTGTACGTAAATGAACATCTACCATACCCATAATAAACATGGAAATGTTGTTAATACTACCGCTTTTAAATGAAATGTAATTAATACTTTTTCAAAGTTGATTACATGAATATTGATTATCAAAAATCAACATCTAGTTCAAACAAATGAATAAAGGATTATGTACAAAAAATTGTTCAAACATCAGACATCACTTATTCGAAAATAAGTTTGTTTTACAAAAACATATTACTTTTCTAATTTTTAATTGAAATTTTATTCGATTTACAAACGAATATTTGATATAAATCAATTAACATCTTCAACATTTAAAATGAACATTTTTTATTGTTTAATGGCTGAGAAAAGAAGGAAAATGTTGGCAAAATGAATTCAAAAGGTCGAAACAGAAAACGAGGATGGTTCATTCGTCGACCATCGCTCCGTATTGCAACAAAGTTTTAGTTCACAGGCATCATCACGAATTAATCAAAGGCTCATCACTAATGTTTTACGGTGTAAGGTGGCAAGGATACTCTGGAATTTGTTGTAGTCTTAGTATTAATACGTAGCAAATGTAAATTGTTTTTAAAATGTAGTTCATAAATTGTCTTACATACCTTGTTTTTTGTCATATGCTAAAACAGTTATTTCTAAAAGTTGCAAGTTATTTCTATCTTTTTGCATTCTGAATAATAAAGTTTTATGTCCTTTCTAAATACTAGATTACATATGTATTGCAACCTTTGACATTTTACACTATTCATACATTCCCTTTGACCTTCTTTCGTAACTCATACCACAAACATAGGCATGATTATCTCGTTACCTGTGTCTCGATATATGAAAAAAAAACATCAAATTTTTGTAGGCTTTACTCAAATAAAATTAGAGATATTAGTATCCAAAGTAGCGTATCCGAGAAGTACAGAAACTCCCACCCCCATAACACATATGGAATGGATTAAGATAAGCAAAATTCCCTATTAGGCTATTACCTGACATTGGCATGGATACCGCGACACCTTATTTATGCCAAAATCAAAGAAATTTTTCTGATTACGCACGAGTATAATACTCTTGGACAAATATCATGTTTAGGTACCAGAGTCCAACAACATAGTTATACTTATGATGTAGCACAAAACAAAATCATAACCATCCTGAACTTATTAAACGGCACACTTTTCTGGGTATGCTTACCAATTAATTGATATTTGAACCATAAACTTTCGGGGAATCTTTTCCCATCATGCTGCCATTTTCTTCCTTTCAATCTTTCTCCAGAAAAATTACTCCAGGGGCCTTCATAATTAAAAGCTGTCACAACTAATAAAAAACGAAGCAATTATTTAGGTTCGAAATCTCAAGGGGGAACAAGCCCAGCTTTGATAAATAGATCCCTAAAACAACTTAAAAAGAAACATAAGTCTATTCAAGCTGAGCCCAAAATTCAGTCACCTTGGTCATGCCTCAGACCAACCACGTGGGAAGGCCCATGCAGAATATCAGTCGTGAGCCGAGCTCCAACGCTACCAAATGTGCTCAAGATAGCCTACCCTGACTAGTCCGAATAAACTGTCGAATTTTCAACTACTAATGTCACCTGCATTTAGTCTTTTACGTACTAGTTCTCCAAGATATTGGTTAGAAGTCCCTGATAATTTATCCCTGCTCTGTCATAAATTTGAAAAGTCTTGAATACACTTATAAACATTATCAGGAAAAGAAAATCAGACTGAATCGCTTTTTGCTATATCTGTATATGTTCAAGTTCATCCTAATTCCAGTACTTACTGTTTCTTGGACATGAACTGGTTTTTCTTTCTTCATCAACCAAGGAAAGCGAGTTTTGAGACACCCTGAGTCCATACATCATATTCCTGCTGATTCTTACACTCAAACTCTATTACTCTATGCGGGCTGCCTTTTAGCCCAAAGTAATGCCGTTCTTTCTCCTCCAATTTCAATGTACTGCCCCAATTGGGTATTCTGGAATGTCTTCGCACACTTCCATCAACACCTCTGCACACAAAGATACACAATATAATTCACAGAATTAATTTGAACCCGAAGTTTATACTACAAATTCAGAAGGCAAAAGCTTTTCGGATCAAGGTTGTTTTGTTTAACTTATTTCAGCTTGTTTCCTAGAAAAAAAAACTAAGTTTTAGATAACTTTTAAATAAGTTTATATAAGGTCCAATAACTTGAACAGTGTATCTGAATGGTTGTGTTCTGTTTGGTGCCCCGAATATAAATTGATAACATTATATTATGGAGGACTTCACAAAGCAACTAACAAGAAAGAGGATGTGAAGTACTTTTCTGCTTATATATGTTCCAGCTACATGCCCACTCTTCATTTTTGAGCACCACTTGGCCTGCTTTATCCATGTATACTGAGACTATTTTCCAGTGAAACTGACCTGGGTTAACCAAATGAGATAAATCAACCAATATGAATTCTCTCATAATTTGTAGAAAAGGGAATGGCCGACTGCTCACATCTACCTACTGAGTGCGTTTTTAAGTAGCTCAGCACCCCTAGCAAGCAGCTCTTCATTACACAAACCGAGAAAGTTTTCACCTTGTATATTAGCCTCTCTGTAGTAGCTGCCATTTCGACTGTGCTTGTTCTCGCCTTTGAAACCCCTTTCAAACGGTAGAACAGCTGCTATACTACATACTTCTTTACTGTCCTTGCCTTCAGTGTTGCTGCTCCCCTTAAAGCTACATATGCATATAGGAAGTAATACTTTGTAAATAATGTCACTTCTTACGGATAGTCACATATGAATACAGGGTTTGTCTGAAACACCTCAAGCTATGTCTAAATACTTTGTTTGAACAACCAAATCTTTTTCGGCTTTACATATAGTGTAATTGATACGACTTTGTGCAAATACATATAGAACAGGGATAAGCTAACCTGTTGCTAGCCGCGGTAGTGAGAGTCATGATATCACCATGAGACTGAACATTAACAGCAGAGCTTATAACAGTAGCCAAGTGTTCTCTCTCTGCCCCCATTGCCTCAGCTGCCTCCCACACCGTGCAGCCACACAGTAGCGGCTGAAGCCATTGCCATATCTGTCTGCTCTGCCTGTTCATCCTTCCCAGATGACCCAGAAGCTGCAGCAGTTGCAGCTGCTGTAGCTGCCACTGCTGCAGCAACTGCAGCCACAGAAACAGCTGCATGGAGCTGTGCGTTGTGAACTCGCATCTCTTCTCTTCTTCTCTCGCCTCTCCTTCAGCCACCTTCCTACTGCCTTACTCCCAACAGTACCTCCAGCACACGGGGTAGTTCCACCACTTTGGGACCCACACCAATGGGGGGTAGTAGAGGTTGTGGGGTACTACTGTTGTTCAGGTACTGCAAGCATTAACAGCAATCTTGTTAACGAAACTAGAAGTGTGATTGACTGAATTCGGAAAATGGCAGATTCTTTTAGCTGGTAAAACCCATTGGAAATGCAAGGATATAATAAGGGTTCCACCAAGAACTCCTAGTAGATCCTCGGTCCTATGACCATAACGTTTTATGCAACATCTTCAACCACTAGATCATATTCATATGTATTACTTGGCTGACAACATGGGTATATTACATGTTCGTTTTCAAAGTTGAAAATTATAATTTTGATAGACGTGAATCAAGTCTTATGTGAAAATTATTCTCCATAAAACCTCATCCAAATTACGATATGTAAGTAAGGTAGTAAAATTATGTCCTTGTTGTCGTCCACATACTGGCCCACATCCTTGTAGCACGACTTAGAAATACTTTTCAGTTTGATACAATTTACCTGATCACTATACAATCACTCCAAAGTCCATACCATCGGGGTAACCCATAAACACTGTAAAAAATCGATTTGTCCAATCCCCACCAATTATCCCCCCCCCTCATGATCACAATGATATTTTAACAGTCTTTAGAGCCCAAGTTAGTGATATCACTACTGTTCTTTTTCTCATCCCCACAAATTACATAGCCAGTAGGGAAGGCACATGCTACTCACATGATCACTATAGGAGTAGCATACTTTGTGAAAGGAGTGTTGCAAAAGCTCTTTAGATATAAGTCAAAATAAGTTTGAACAATAGAAAAGCATTGTCTTCTTCCTCACTGTTCCTTTTACTTTAATCTTTGTTCTTTTGCCCTTTTCTTTTACTATTTTTGGTTGGTAATGAAATTGAACTAGGCTAGGTACTCCCTGTCCAAATAAGCTCGACCGTAGTCCAGGACGGTAGGAGGAGGTGCATATATTCATCGCAAGCCCGGGAATAAAACTTTTATCTCGTTATCTGTGTTGATGAGTGCGCTCTAACTATTAGACTAAGATAAGCTGCAGGAAACTGAGTTCGGTACTAGATAGAGTCATACTAACGACACAGTTGCTTTGAGAATAGTGACACTTATTAATCTTTTCCTAAAAGAAAATCTTTTGTAGCAGAGATAGGATAAATTGTTTGAATGGCCATTTAATATGAACATAACATGGAAGTTCGTAGTTGGGCACTTTCTTCATTTCCAAGTTCAATCATGTAGAAACTATGTCCCAACTACTCAAATAATTGACCTCCTTTCAGTTTCCTTCACCTTATGGTAACCTCATCATCTAAACATGTAGCTGGGTGTTCGTTTATTGTTTCAGTTTTCTAAACATGTAGATGATAATAAAAAATCAGTAGTAAATACAGAAAAATCATTTAATGGGCGAAACAGAAATTATTAAATTTTATCGGCCAATTTGCTAATTTTTTTTTCAAGACAATTTTAAAATCAAATTTTTAAAGGGCTATTTCAAATTTTACCAATTCAAGTGTACAAGGAGTCAAAGCATCCGCTACCCAGAGAAAAGGTAATTCAACCTAGCCTAGGTCATATGGAAAGATTAGATCAACGAAATCTATTCTCAAAATATCTTAAGATTGTAAACAGTACTATCACTTTAGTTTCAGTCTAATAAGTCGAACAGATAATAACACCTTATAAAATGACTTTGAAAGTTCCAATATGTTTAAATGGCTCACGCCATAGTAAATTTAAATAAAATCATAAACACAAGTTGTGTATGAATACACCCTCAACTTTAAAATTGAGGATGAGATTTCACCCCAAATGTGAAAAAGGTGAGATTTTGGGAGATGGGAAATTTCAAAAGCGATTAACGACATGTCTTCACAAACTCAATAAGACATCCAACTACTAGTATCGTAGGCTCAGAAGCCAAAGTTGTCCTGAGTCCTGACTCCCAGCAGCTAGGGAAGAGCGAAAAAGCCTAAAGGTTAAAAATAATTGTCAACAGTAAAAAACATGCATTCAGTAGTTTGGAATGTTTTAGATCAAAAGAGAGAATAGGGGATCATAGAATTTCCAAACAATACAAATAAAACTCATTAAAACAACCAACATGTTTCAATATAAAACCCCCACATTTCATTTTTCAATCAATTGAGCTGAGATTCAAAATCCGAGGGGCCCAAATGAAAAACAAACCTCACTTAAAGATATGCTCACAATATGGACGAATGGGCATTGAAAGAAATGGAGCTGAAATTGGGGAATGTAAAATAGTCCCTTGTCCATGTTCGGAATAAAAGGAAAAAAATAAAAAGTTTACAAGACCACCCAATTAAACGACCCATTCTTTCCTTTCACTAAATTGCACGTTACTTTAACCCTATTCTCAATTTCCTTCCATAATACCCTCTCCTACCTATTATTTCGGGGAAATTTACGATAATTTTTATGCCAATTTCAAACCTTCACATAACGTCATTCCTCGTAACAAACATAAGATTTTCTACAAATAAATTATAAATCAATCCCATATCCAATTTCTATTAAACAAACACCCTTAAAAACAATGAGAGAATGTTTAAAGCATCTCATTACCGGTGGTTAACACCTTTAAATTCAACAAACAAACCCCCCTGCCAGCTAAGGAAACCTTAAATATCTTTCCAATTTCCCCAACTACTTTTATTGGTTGATCTTATAATTGTGACCCATTTACTCATCTACTTACTTATCTATCCCAAAAAAGGGGCAAATTCTTCCAAAAAATGCAAAAATGGTGCACCCAGTAGCAGAAGCAACTGAGAAGAGTCCATTTGGTACACTCTCACCTTCCGAGTTCTACACCAAGTACTCAGTGAGTCACTCATCCGAGTACATAACCAACTCACGAAGTATGAAACTCTTCACTCAGTCATGGGTCCCACTCAACTCACCCAAACTCGGACTAATCTGTGTCGTACATGGCTACACTGGCGAGTCAAGCTGGACGGTCCAACTCATTTCTGTCCACTTAGCCAAATTGGGTTTTATCTGAAGGCAATCGACCACCAAAGGGCATGGGTACTCCGACGCGCTCTGCGGATACGAGCCTCATATTCGGGATATTAACCCTGTGATAGATGACTGCATTTCTGTACTTTGATTCGTTCCGTGAGAAACACGCGCTGGGTTTGCCGTCGTTTTTGTACTCGGAATCGCTTGCAAGGGGGATCGCATTGCTTATTACACTTAAGAAGGAGGAGGAGAAGGAGCGCGAGGGGAGGAGGGGAGTAAGGGGTTTGATGGGGGTTGTGTTGAATGGGGCTATGTGTGGGATTAGTCCTAAGTTTAAGCCACCTTGGCCTTTGGAACATCTTCTTGGGTCGCTGCCGCGGTGTTGCCGACTTGGCGCGTGGTTCCTACCGCGGTTCGATTCCCGATGTGTCTTTCAAGGTGAGGAACTTTTTGCTTTGACAAATCTAATTGGGTTTGAATAATTTCTGATTTGCAATATCCAGGGATGTTCACTCTGATTTACTTTAGTTAAGTTATGTTTTACATTACCCCCTCCGTATAATAACACTGCAAACAAATATTGCAAATCAAATGAACTAGGTAGGCAAATTTTGTTAATGATGGATAAAAGTATAATTTGAGAAAAGTAGGAGAGATAAATTACATGTCATTAGGAAAGAAAAAAGGAGGGAAAGAGAGAAAAAACAAAAACAAGAACACATCAGTCCGCACCATAGGGAAGGGGAATGTGAACATCTTTACCATGACAAGGAAGAAGAGAAATTATTGTAAGTATTATGTTACACCTATTTTTGAAAAACGTTGCAAGTAAGGGGATGGGGAACATGGAGGGAGAACCATACTTTTACGCTTAGTGCTTGTTGTTTTGCATTTATAGGAATTTAACTCCCGTGGGGGGTTAAGTTACAATACATGGTGTTAATTCTCTCATGAAATTTCTAGGAATTTGTTAAAATTGTTTTGGTTGACATCAAGGACCCCCCCAACTATAGGCACTTTGAATAACTAAAGGGTATATTGCCAATAAATTCCGCACGGGAGGTGCGAAAGCCCCCATTTTTGTTACTTCTTGCAAACCAAACAAATAACCACATAGAAATTCGTTGAATTTTCATCGTTTGTGTTTTTTCCGTCACCCAAACAACCACTTACATTTCATAATTATTATAGTTACGGAAATGAATAAATTTGCACATACATTACCTCCTATACTACAATCAAAAGAATAAGTATGCCAAAAGAAAATTAGTGTAGATGTTTTTCAGCAGCCTAGCTGGCTTGGATAATGTATTGGTGTCGATTTTAATTTGAAGAATACAGATTTCTGTTCTAATATAATTAGGGGGCCCAGAATAGAGGGACCATAAGTAATGAAAACTATACATATAAGGTTTTAACTATCATTCTCAATTTTATTGAAAATAGTAATAAAATAGAGATTCCGTCGGCAAATCACGCGTAAATCGGCCGTTAGTTATTATTTGTTTTTAGTAGTTTGTAAAAGTATTAAATGTTCACATATGTTCTTATTGGGGGAGTTTATAAAGCAAGTAAACTAAGAGAGGGGGGAATATGTAGGAAATTGATAAGTTGAATTCAAATCTGATAAAGTTAATAGTACTAATATTGGCAATATACCATCTAACTTGTTGTAACTCTTACTTATGCCCTTGGCTCGTGGGGGTAATGAAGGTGGAATGGAAGGGGAAGCTAGCAATAGCGAGCCCAAAGAGGTACATGGGCAGGCCACGTGGCTGCCACGGTTCGGTAGCCAATGAGGATATGCAGAGAGGTTCATGAGGATTCGAGGAAGTGGACGTCCCATTGTTGATAGTTCACGGAGGAGACGACGTGGTTTGTGACCCTGCCTGCGTGTGAGGAGTTGTACCAACGCGGATCTAGCAAAGATAAGACACTGAAAATCTATCCGGGAATGTGGCATCAGCTTGTTGGTGTGGCTCATGAGAATGTTGAGCTTGTCTTTTGGTGATATCTTGGAATGGCTTAAGGCCAGAGCACAAGGTAGTACCAAGTAAATGAGTGATTATGACATTAGGTTTGTTAAGAGTCTTAAACTCACTTAAATCAGGGTCAATTGGTGTTTAGATTTGTCCTATATCATGTATTTGAACTTTGACTCTTCTATTAATAAAATGGAATTCTAATTGTCCAATAAATGAGCGTGGGATGTTTGTTAATTGTAGCTAGAAGAAAATAGAGTGGACCACTTGGGCTTTTGACTTTTCAAACCTCTAATAGTGGTGTTTTTCGGGATAGAGAGCCTAAATAGAGAGCTTTGATATGAATACTCTCGAAATGAAAAATCTCATATTTGGAGCTTTTTCTTGTAGAGGATTATGTGTATACAATTTGCGAATTACTTTTCTTGCCCATAATTATAATAGTAATATATTAATCAACATGTCTATAAATGTCATTCTACACAAATAATAGGTAATCATGGCTAACAATCAGCTAAACTTTACCAAACACATTTATGTGAAAATTTAGTAAAATCCATTGACATAAAGGAAAACTCTAAACCTCTAGGCTTCTTTTACGCTTAAATAGTGCCCCAATCGTAGGGAATATTCACAGGTACCGGCAACGGATAGCTTTCGTTTATCTAATGCTACAATTATCTAGGGAGTATCATTACTATTCCCTCCGTAACGGATTACTTGCAACGATTAGACATTTTACTCAGCACTTTACATCAAATCGCTTGGAAATAATGTGTATAAGTTTGCACTCTAATGATGTTGTAATCCTCTCAATGGAGTGTTTCGAGGTTATGTGCTTTATACTCTTCCAATAGATGATTATTAACTACCTAATGACTAGTAGTTGATTGAACATGCTTGTACTTTGTATCCCAAAGAAAGGCTGGTACCATACTTGTCCTATTCTTGCCTTTTCTTCCCTTGTTTGTAAAATCTTGAAAAGAATAGATTAGTCAACAAAGAGAGGGAATTCTTTTTCCCACATAAAAAACGAGCCAAACAAGGCAAAAGTGTTTTTAGTCTCTACTTTTTCCAGTTTTCCTTCTCTGTCCCCTTTCTTTCCCCTTTTGAGAATCCTTTTCCTCTTATTCAGTTTGAACATAAAATGTAGAAAATAAATAAAGCAAGTTGAAACTAAGATTTTGGCCTAATTATAAATGAATAAATAGAGCACAAAATCATGTTTAGTGAGAAGAACTTTTGAAAAGGAAATTTTAATGTTCCAATTTCTGTCACGTTATATCCAATGTTCAAACATATTCACACCTAGTCTTACATGCACGCATTGCGCGTAACAGTTTAAAACTTAACTAGTAAAGTGATTAATTATCTAACAAATAAAGTGTTTAAGAGATTCTTTTATATTTTTTATTTTTTAGTTAAAGGTCTACCCTCAACTACTTTCTCTCTCACATTTCACGATTTCTTAGTTGCTATTAATTCAGGGCAGCTATTCTTCCAGGAAAAAACCAGCCCTAAATTTGTTGGAGCTACATAGACAAAACCATGCAAAACAAAGCCGAGATGGGGTTCAGAATCAAGAAAAATGGTGTCATTCAAGCCAATCACAGGCCCATATTCTGGCCCCTAGGCTATAACATAGTAGTAGTATGGTACAGAAGAAAACTGATAAAAATCAAAATAGTATGTGGAGGAAAAGTTTTAAGTATGGAAAGAAACAAAAGTGAAATCCCAGTCTTACTGCTAATAAACTGTACTGCAAATACAATCATAGGCCATAGAATAGAGCCAAACCTATAAAGTAGTATTATATGCGTCATCTATGGAGGAAGTAGGAGACTCAGGAAACAAAGGTCACTGACATCTCTCACTCTGCAGTACATAGCTGTCTTCTCTGTTTCTCTCTATCTAGCCTAATTGTGGTTATTGCCAAATCAACATATTAGATCTACTTTAATCAAAGTTTATATTCTCCTCACATTTGTTTATTTAATGAAGTAGTTGTACTACTAGATAAGTGAGGAATTGTAGTCAAAAGAATCCTTGGAGTTCGTTAATGCACATAATTGATTCATCATCTATCAACTTTAGAAATTATAAAGGTCAAGAACAACCTTTTGGTTGTGAGTTTGGCTAATATCTCGTTAAATTTTACTCTGTAACGGATTACTTGCAACGATTAGATATTTTCTACTCGCACTTTATGTCAAGTCGTTGCAAGTAAGGGCGTCACGGAGGGAATAGTTAGCTAAATTTTTGTGCCACAGGTAAAAAAGGAGCTTTTTGAAGAAAAAAACCGTGCAAAACAGAAATAGACCTAATTTTACATGGTGATATCTGATATGTGAAAAGTAACACATTACAAGGGTATTTTGACACTAATTAGCTAAAATTTAACTATTTTTAGAGTTTGCTATTGTTAGCAAACAAGAGAGATGTAAGGCGTTTGGTACTTACACTCCTATTGACCCTACTCTCCTTTGGTTTTCTTGTTCGGAAACAAACGGTTTGTTGTTTACTTGTATACACGCTAATGACACGATATGATAACCTCAAGTCCTCAACCTTTAAGAGAAACTACAAAATATCCTTATGTATGTAACAAAGTTGGAAAGTCTCAATTTTTGGTTTCCTTTATCATCTCTAAGATGATGCATTGCCTAATGTCCACATTGCACATTTCCAACAATTTGCTTGGTTTAGCTGTAACTTTTAAGTGCTATCTACTCTAGTGTATATATAGATCAAACATGTCAAATGTTACTATGTTAGACACTAGTACTAAGAAGTTAAACATAGGTTCACAAAACACAATTTTTGTAACAATTTAAAAAGACAATGAGTGTTGGAGAAAGACCTTATCAAAGTCGAGAGGAGGTGAAGCAGAGTCAGTAGGGCTGTCAAACATTTCAGCTGTAAGTGAAGATGCTGAGAAACTTTGGCCTCCTATTCCATTTGGTGGCTCACTACATGATGGCCTTCCTGATGTCATTGGTGATACTTCCTGTAATCATGCACACAATTAGCTTATGCTAATATTAAAACTGATACTCCCTTAATTAGCAAATTACTACTCTTACATCCTTCGACACAGACTCGGGTACTCTTGTCAAATACACGTACGTGTCTATTGTCCAACTTGTCTATTTTACGAAAAATCTCTTTTTATGTTACTCGAACTCAGGTACCCTTGTCGAACAAAGGCACTGTCAAGTGTCCGACCTGTCCATTTTACAACCTTTGGCCCAAATTGAAGTGCCAAAGTATCCGTATCTCATGTTCTGAATATCGAGGATTTGACACGGAATACTTGAGGTGAAATGAAGAGTACAAGTAACATAAACTACATTCAAACACAAAAAGAGTGAACTTGTTATGACATTGTGTTGTAAAAAAATGAAATTTTCCCTGAAAAGATACAAAAAGATACAAACTTTGCATGAAAACCAATCATTTTTCTTGGAAAAAAAATCATCCAAAAACTGAAAAGAAGAGAAAAAACTTACAGATTGGGACATAATGCGTTCAAGAACAAGTTGAGAAGTAGCAGAGGAAGCAAAAGAGAAGGAATTGCCAGAAATGAGTCTTTTATGATCATCTGGTTCACCATTAAAAAGGGCAGAATGGTCTTCTTCTTCAAGTATAGGAGGGGTAGCACAAGAAGTAACAGTTTTGGAAACAAAAGAAGGAAGAGAATGTGAAAGAGCTTTAGAGAGTTGAAGAGCAGGTAAACTCCATGATCTTGATAGAAATTCCATGGGTAACCTTGGACTTTCTGGTAGCTTACTGTTATTATTGTTGTAATTTGGTTCTTCTCTCATTAGCATTGGGTTTGTATCCTCCATTTTTTTTTTGCAGGGGAAGAGAGCTGTCTGAGTGTGTCTGTGACTGTGTTTCTTGAGTGACTTGTGTATACATGGGTCTGTTTAGTGCACTTTTATACTGGGGTATGTTACTTCTTTTTTTACTCTATATCATGTTTTTCTTTTCCCTTTTAGAGATTTTTCAATACCACATGACATAGGCATATGATATGGAGCTTGTCCTAATTTATCATTCTGATATTTAACTAATGCATATTACAATGACATTTTATGTAATTATAGAGAAAATTACAAGTATTTTGAGAATCATGCATTAAAATGAGGGTATAGTAGTTTAACTCCTTTTAGATTAATAGTAAATCTCTCTTCTTACCATCCGTCCTAACACTATATTTTGACTTATGTCAAGCAAAAAACAGTTTACACAAGTAAAATTTGTCTTATATGCACGTGATACATACAAAAGCATATAAAAGAGGAAAAACTGTAAGACAATTTGACTAAAAATTACAATATTGAACTTTATTCATGGATTTAATGAAGCTGAAATGACGAGGCTGAACTGGACTAGACTGAAACAAACTGCAATCCCTAACTTAGCTGAGCTGATTTAGAGCGGATTAGACTAAACTAGACTAAATTGTATTGTATTAAACAGATCATAATATACATTAACTCACTTTAAAAGATTTGTGTCTAATAGTCAAGAACTGATATGGTAAAAATAAGTTTAGTCAAGGCAACTTATTTTCATTACTGTAGCACCACCGATATTTCACCCTTCATGATCATCCAACACCTTCACGGATCATGGGCCGTGGACGTGGGACTGGGGGAGTCATGGGGCGTATTCAAATGGGCCGGATAGTAACCTAATATGGTTGGCCAACCCAAGATCCACGTGTGACAATAGATATATAAAAAAAATAAAATAAAGAGAAGTAGCCAAAAGAGAATGAAACTAGGGTGGGGAGAGTGTGTTTGGTGTTTGGACACATATGAGTTTGGCAACAGTGAAAGGTGGTGCATTGGGCTGATCACTGATTCCAGTATTTCACTGGTCAGGTCACTTTGAAAGAAAGAACAAACGAGGCCTTATAGTGTGTCCTATGGTGGTCCTCTTTGTACTGCAACTATTGATTAAAACTTCATGTTCCTTCATTTTACTACACAATTACCCCCCTCACCAATTTCTTGGATCTTTTAAGTCTGATTATTTTGAGTCAAGTCATAATCAACCATCACCCAATAAAGCATGAATTTTCTCTAAAACTAAAATCACTGATTTTGTGGTTTTGTATGAATTACTATGAAGTTTAATTACAACCCAAGCATGAGATATTACATAAGGCATTTATTTAGGATGTACATATAAGTTATAACTCTTTGTTTGATTCTTTTATTTACCTTAACCTGTAATTTTGGTGTTATGATGGCTAAGTAAAATTTATTATTTTGGATATCAGATTTCGATTGTGAGCAACCAGAATTTATATGAAGACTTTAAGCAAATGATACAAAGGTTCACTACAACATTTCGTAAAAGATGAGAGTATATCCATAATGATACTAAAACAAAATTGGTTTTAAGAATATTCAAGTACCAAAGATTCTTATATAATCATGAAGTAATAATCTTTTTCAGTTTCAACTACCTCTCTATGTTGTTAAATTAAGCATCTGCTTAGTGCTTAGCCATCATTTCTACTACTACATGTTCAAGTCTCAAAACCCTAATTTTGACTAGCATCATAACTCATCTTCATATAGCATGTCTAGGATTCAGCTTTACAGTTTAAAACATTTAAACCTTAAGCTCGATTGATACTTACTAGAAATCACTAATTCTATGTGTGTTTGGAGTTAAAGCTAATAACAAAGAGTTACTACGATGCACCATGAACCTTTAAGGATGACTAAAGCTATGTTCTCTTCGCCTTGTTCGGATAAGTTCAGTATGAATTCTAACATTTTAGAAAACAAGCTCTAATATGTTCCAATAACTCCATATTAGCAGAGAAGAGTCCAATTCAAACAAATTCAGAATGATAATGTTAAGAAAACCCTCAAACAAGGGTCAACAAGTTTGGCCTTCACCATATCTACATCGACTTAAATGTATTGTTAGTCTTGCTTAAGAAGTAATAATTCTTTATCTACAATTTTTCTCCTTGCCTTTCGAGGTTTAGGAAATAGTGCATCTGATTAAAGTAGATCTTGCTTGGGACAGTTCTACAATAAGTTCCCAGATAATTTTTCCAGCAACATATGACTTCTGTTGGTATTTTTCTTACAGGCCCAGGCTGGAAAAGATTAAGTAGTGTATACAGTCGCGTACTGGCTCAGCCCATTCCGATCTTGCTTACTAAACAGGTGCATCTCCAGATATGTATGTAAGAGAGAACCCCATGAGGCTTTCCTAACATAAGACGTCTTCAAATGAGCAAAACTAGACCTATAAATGAACAATGAGCAAAAAAAGGGGCCTTGGGTGCACCAAAATGCCCATAGGACACACGGGCGTATAATAAAAGATGCAGCCAAAATGATATCATTCATCTCAAGTCTGTGATCGTACTTGAGATTCAAAGCCAAATGGCATCAAAGTGATGTTTTATTGAAGTATGAATGACAAATTGTAAGAAACATAGAAATATCAAAGCAGAACTAAGATAGGAATCAAAACATTTTAGAGTGATCTCAAAGATGAATTGATGGGTGTCGCAACTTCTATAGGTATTGGCAACATCGTAGGCTGACAAAAGGTCCCCTCTCTTTTATCCTTTTTAAAGATCATACCAACATTGTTGATCAGTAACTCTTGTCTCTTAACAAATACACCATTTTTGGGCCTTCTCTCTGCAGTTAAAGGCTGAGAACACAGAAACAGCTTCAGCATAGAAGCGTGCCCTTTTGAATTTTGATGCCCTTTCTTTGCATAATTGCATTTGCAACTCTAAGATGTCATCATGACAAATTGACAACCCACAATCAACAAAAATAGCTTATTTTTTCTGTCAAAAGGTGAACAAAGGCATGCCTTTTCTGTCTCTCACTCTCTGAAAGCAACAATACAAAGGGTCCTTCTGTTTCCCAAGGTTAAAAAGATATCCTCCTCCGTTTCTCTTTATTTGCTACATTAGCAACCGACACAACAAAGTATTAGAAGGTGCGCGAGGGGATGGTGAAAACCTTTAATTTATGGGTAGAAGACAAAGAAGGTTAAAATAGATATGAACAATATAGGTATAATGACAAAAAGAAGAGTAGAATAAGTCGGATTCAGGAGAAGGAAACGTAGTTAATAAAGCGGGGCATCTGCTTTTAGTATATGTAGTAAATACAAAGAAACTGAAGGGGGTAAAAAGTAAATAAAATGTCATTGCTGCAATGAATCAGAGGAAGAAACCCTTTATTCTCTTTGCCTATACTGAGAAAAAGTTGGTTTCACTCTCATCTTTCATTTTCAGAATTGGGGCTGAGCTCCTCAACAAGCCATGCATACTGCAAGCAAGGGAGTACTAACCAATAATTCTTCTATTTTACCCCCTCTCCCCTGTTATTTTCTCCTATTTACTTCTCAAATTTGGCCTGAGGAAAACTCCCACCTGCAAGGCTGCAATCCCAAAAAAACAGCAAGAAACAAAAAAAATGGAATCAGAATAATGTTTGCCTAAACTACCCAACAAAACCACTTTCCTCAGTTCGAACAGATATAGGTGCAAATCCAAGAGTGAGAATTAGCTATATTTGAGGATTTTCCTTATTTTTGGCCTAATGTGAAGAGCTTTCACATTAAGGGTCTTATCATATCTGATTCTTCAGTTGGTGTCGAGTGACGCACACTAGACTTCATATAGAACTGAAGGGTTAAAGTGTAACCAAGATGGTTAGAGCATTGCATACGGTCCAATTTCATGGTAAAATAGGCGTATAGGGAGACTATTAAAAAGTCACGAAAATCATAATACTCCCTTCGTTTCCAAAAAATCACTCACTTCTATTTTCACTAGAACCAAGGAGAGAAAAAAGGAAAAGCATGTAAGAATTAATTGTGTATAATGAAAACTTGACGCAAGAGTGTTTAGGAGTAAATTTGGGATATTGGGGGAAGTAGAGGACATTGGAGGAGAACAGGCCTTGTTTTGACGGGAAGAAGGTTGAACAACATGTGTGATTCACTTTCGATGTGTTTAAACTTTATTTCCCCTATACTTTGCTTTGGGCTGAAAGCTGACCAGATTAGGCCGTAAAACTTGAGGGCCGCAGTTTGCTCACCCTGCACAAAGCCTTATAGCCAGCACTAGGGAAATAATAGCTGAATAAGCTTCTTGGACTTAGTTTTTGAGAGGTTGCTGCAAATCACCATATTTAGAATAACAAAAAACAGCCATCTTCACTAGTAGGGGGTGAAGCCACCCAGACCGAAACCCCTCTTAAGCCATAAGTCTCACTTATGTATCATTAATAGCTTAACGAGAACTATTTATTTATCAGGTGCCGGCTATATCCCCGTGCTGCTCAAAGCCCTCGAAATTGTGGGGCCAATCCGGCCAGCTTTTGGCCTAAAAACAAGTAAACGAAAAAAGTCTAAACACTACAATCATGCATAAATCGCATAACCTTCTTCCAATCAAAATAACTCCTCATCGCCTACATTGTCCTCTACTTTCCCAGCACCCTAATTTTAATCCTAAAAGATCTTAGTCAATATTTCAATTACACAACTAGCTCATTAGTCATTACATCACCTCAAGATCCTCGATCCAAAAATAGAAAGTCGTTTCGAAACTTGAACTGTTGATGCATGGTCATCTCACTTGGATGATTTCCAGTTTATAAGACCGATTGTTCACATCTTCAATTATCTTCCACAAAGAAGCAATTAAAGATTGGCTAATCTTTTACGTTTATAGCTTCTCCTAATTGTTCAAGGTAACTTATATATCACTATATGGTTGCTAATTGTTGATCTTCGATTTCTTGGGTAATATATGATTGTTACGTAATTTCTTTGGGGTTGTTCACTTGTTTGATTGAAATATTTAAAAGTATCTACTACCTCCGTAACATAAAAAATGCAACAATTTGACATAAAGTGTGAGTAGAAAATGTCTAATTGTTGCATTTTTTATGTTATGGAGGTAGTATTATTAACTTTTATCTACAACTTCCATTGGGCAATTCATGATTCATGGTGGAATAATTAAAATTTGAGTTTTTGGTTAGTTTAATTGCTTAATAGTGGTACAAAATGAAAGATGTGATTTAGCACAATTTTACTTTTGCAATTAATATTTTATCTATTTAATACAGGACCCAAAACCGTACAAGACAACCTTATTGTGGTTCAGATCCATACTGTAAATGGATATCATATTACTAATGTAAATAGAGATGTTAGATGTCACACTACAGAGAATTTCTCAAGTGGATACCTACTTTGTTTGGCTTTGAGCTAGAGTGAGAAGATTAACAAGGTTTTTCTTACTGTTTCAACAAACTGCTAAGAGCAATAAGAGCAATAAACGAAAGCTAGATGTCCCAAAATCCTAAAACAGTTTCAGTTTCACAGGTCTATCCCACAATCATGGTAAACCAGAGCATGCCAAATTCATATCTTTACTTATGACAGTGGAACCATTGGAATTATTAAACCAGCAAGGGCTACATTTAAATCTTAAAGTTGCATGCGAGAGAGATTCCCCTACCTTATCAGAATATCCTTGGCAAATGATCATGTTGTGGTTCCCAGAAAGCATACGTCATTTTCTTCAGCCTGCCAAAAACAAGAAAAATAAGATGCCTCCTCAATGCTGAAAAATTACATATGAGGTGGCCTGAATCAGTTCATAGTTCATACATTGTAAAAGTTCCAAATACTAATTCACAAATAATAAGATCATACCGTGTTCAGCCAATGATTTCAGTTATACCACAGATAACTAAATTTTATACGTGCAGGATGCTTTGGACATTCAGCGTATTGAAAAGCAATCATAATGTATGAAAAAGGAGATACACACTGGCAGAGACAGACAGATGGTCAAGTTTCTTCAAACAGACTAATCCTTTCTTAGGTCAAACATATTTAACTGCCAGTTCATCATCCTACTGGAGAGAAAGGTCTACCTTTCTGGGAGCTACATATGTGATTCAAGCTTACGTGAGTGGTTATTATGCCATTTGACTGTGATCAATAGGACAGAATCAATTGCAAAATCCTTGATCAGGGAACTGAGACAACTCCAGTACTTCGATCCCCAAAGTCTTTAATTGAGAAATTATATTCTTCTGCTCATGCTTTTCCTTAAAACCGCATCTAGTAGACCATCACTAGCCACGGCAACAATTTACAAATTATATGGCAGACATGCAGACATGCCACTTCGCAATTTTCACCTGTTTGATTGCAAACCACTACCGCCATAGTATTGCTTAGTTGTTTCACGGGAGAATTCAGCAAAGGTCATTCCATCCTTAAGCCGAGCAGAAAGTGGGGGAATAATTTTGTGAATATCTTGTGTTAGATTCTTAAGCTCTTCATCACCTTGAGATCCCTCCCCATGTTTCTTGTACTGATCATTCGATGTTAACTGCTCCATAGGGTAATGCGAAATATCAAAAACCTTATTCCACGCTGGATGCAAAAATACAACAAAAGTTTCCCTGCTGAAATTTTCTTGTACAGGCCGTGATACTGAGTGAAGAGTTGCCCGGAGCCTCTGTCTTGACAGTATATCAGCCGACTCTCCCGTCTGAAGAATAAAACTCTCAGGAGGGGCCTTAACAGAAACAATTTTGTTCTTGGTTGGGTGAAATATCTGCAAATAAGTATTCCCACTGGACAACAAGCACTCAAACTCACTGAAATTTGCACAATCATCTTCCTCCTTTTCTATCTCACAACATTTTGATCTGATGAACATCGGACTAGTAAGAACAGTGAAAGTTCCATAATCATAGTGCCATTGTTGCCAAAGCTCAGAACTTCTCTCACACGCCCTTCTATCATCGCCATCTCTATGTATTTGCTCACTCCTGCAGAGCTTCTGTTCATCCTTTGGATGATAAATCATAGGCTCAGATTCATTTTTTCCTTTCTTAGACCCCTTTCTTCTGTCAGACTCCTTAATAATACAAGTATCAAGTGAAGAATGATAATGAATGAGACGACCCTTTGCTGTCCCAGACTCTAACAAGCTATCCTCCAATTCCTTCTTACCAATGGCCCTATCACAAACTCTTGCTACACGAAGTCCCAGGTCCATCATACATAACCCAAGTTCCCTAAAGCTGCAACCAAGATCCTTGAAGAAATCATGCCTTGACTTATCGTATTCATCAACATCAGAGTTACTATCCACTGGATTGGGTTTGTCAAGACCTTCAGAATTTACATGGCTCAACTTACTAAAATCCAGATCTTGCCCATATTTCAACTGCATCGCATATGATGACACACGTCTATCCAGGTTCCTCAACGAGACATCACTCCCTATGCCATGATCCTGCTATTGATCTTCACATAAGTCAAAAGTACAAAACAGGAGACATGGAAAACAGGCTGTACAAGGTACACTAAAGCCATCTCAAAGATTGAATATCCAAGTCCATTTAGTGGGTTCAAATACAAGAAAATGTCAGTCAATAAAAATCCTACAGCACCCAGTAATGTTGTATATCGTAATGCAAGTAGCAATCATAGAAACAGCTCTATGTATAACAAGTGTTCACAAAAGTACAAAGGACGCCAAAAAAAATGCTGTTACGAATCAAGAAAAGAAGAAACTAACTAAACATCTCATACAACAAGCATTTTTATGTTCTTTCTAGAAGGCCAATCCTTTCTCTAACTCCAAAAGGCAAAAAGAAAAGCATTATGAATTTATGATACATGTAAGAATCCACAACGATGGCAATATATTCCAATCGCGGCATGGTAGCAAGCTCCAATATGTAGAAAAAAGTTGATGTGCCATAGCAGAAAAATAGCACAAAACGGCACGAATAAAATAAGATTACAGCCCAACATTCCTTTCGCATTTCCACATCCAAAGTTCAATAATATACATACAAACATCTTAAATCTTTTAGACACCACACTTCCCTAGACAAACATCTTTGATAGTACCTATGATCATTTCTCCGTAAAATATCAACTTTCCCCCATCAATGTGTCTCAATTATCAGCAGCTTAGACTATCATGTTATCCTAAATCCATAGATATCAACGTTAACTATATACATTTCTCCATAAATATCGACGTTAGCTATCAACATTTCTCCATAAATATCGACGTTAGCTATCAACATTTCTCCATAAATATCAACAATTCTCCTTCCCCATCATTGCACCCAAAAAAATTGTCCATTTTTGCTCAATTTCAGATTTTCAATGCCCATATCAATGGTTTTTATAAACCTTGCTACGTTTCAACAAAATTCAGAATATATTCTTTACCAGTGGCGGATCTACATATAAATAAGTGGGGTCTGTCAAAATTGCGAAATTTTCCTTTTAATTTTTGTTTTTTGGAAATTATCTTATAAAATTGATTATTTAACCCCGATAAAATGTAACAATTACGCTTTGACCCCACTGAATATCTTTTCTGGATCCACCACTGTTCTTTACCGACTAAAATTGCATTCAATCATAGCAGTTTCTACCAAAGTTACCGAATTCATTAATCTTCTTATGAATTGCTAATTGAGACAAGTGAACTATGATCAGTTTTAGCCCATTTTTGGCTCATATTGGTGAATTGCAAATTCAAAGAGCGAATTAGATAGCAAATTAGGTAAAACTTCGTTTACACACTTGAAAAAATCGCACGTCCTTATCAACAATCCTATCAGAAATGAGATTCTAAGAACAAACACAGTACAATTACTCGAATAACTAATCGGAAACTATAAATTTCTAAAGCTGAAAATTCTTAGATATCAAAAGGTTAAACAAAATCTTTAAAATCGATTATCGTCTCGCCTTCGTGGCTCCTTATAAGAAAATGAGAGCGAATAAAAAGGAGAAAAAGAAAGAAATGGACCTTGAGAATGCGATTGCGAAGATGATGAGGGAGGAGAGAGAGATCCCGTGCGAAAGGGAGCAATGTTTTACGTAGTTCTGACATGTTCGGAACTCCTGTGATTGTGAGTAGACCTGGTCCTGTGGGACCCAGTGCTTCCATTACTGAGCTCGTAACTGCTTCTAGACGTCTAATCTCCATTGTTGATGTTGATGTTGATGAAGATGAAGATGAAGATGATGGTGATGAAAGTGAGAGGAGATCAGAATATTGAAGCTCGTAGGGTTCCAGTACTTCTGTTTCCTTCTCCATTGCTGCAATCTCGCCAAAGTGTCTCTCTAGAATAACAGCAATGTAAGTATGTAACGTTTATCCATGCACACGATGGTGCCTCTTCCGTCGCGTATAAATGAATTGAATTGGACTAAAAATGTGACCATAAACATCTTGTCTAGACCTAAATTAAACTAAATATAGGTGAATTGAATTGGAGTGAAGAACTGATTATAAGTTGAGGAGACATTGTATGATTGGAATGAATTAACGTGTTGCCTTATTTGCTTCTCTGAATATATGATTAATTTTCCAATAGTCAAAAGCTTGTAGAAGAACTTGGATAGGTGTAGCCGTGTAGTGATGTTAGTAATTTGCCAAGGTGGGCGCCAAAGGCCCTAAACTACTTTGACTATTAAAAGATTGTCTATGATTAATATAATTTGTTACTTTTGCGCTATTAAAAGGTTGTCTCGTTTGATGATGATGAGTCTGACTGATTTTTTTAATAGCTAAATGTACTCCATGATATGGAGCTGATGCTTCAACTATATAGCCACTCGTCTTCTCAAGGTTGTAGGCACACACTTCGTAAGATTGTCGACATATTTGCGAAGGATGACCCTAGAAGCCAATGAATATATATATTGACCCGTCGGAGTTTAGTTTAAGGGGAGAGCCCGCAACGTGACAACAGTCTACCACATCACGAATAATCATGTCATGATGAGCAAAGATAGCTTTGTGGTACATTTGTAAACGTTAGTTAGTATTGTTATATTTTTATTTTTTTGATGGAAGCCCAGCGGGGCAAATTAAATATCATTGCTTGAAACGTTTAAAATAGACAAAGGAAACTCATGGTCCCACACACGCCTTCCAAACTCCCAAGGCTGGAAATGAGCTAAGTCATGTGCCACACGATTACCATTTCGCTTAACAAAAGACCAACTAATATTATCAAAGACACAAGCACAATCTAAGATATCATCTACGATAAGGTGAAACTCTGATCTGCCATTCGAACCATTCTTCAAAGCTTCGATGACATTCAAGCAATCACTTTCCACCACTAGATTCTTGAACCCCAACTCAGCACACAAGCGTACTCCTCTCTAATCGCCAAAGCTTCAGCAACTCTTGGCATCCACGCCCCTGGCAGTTGACGGGCAGCACACAGCATTAAAGCCTTGTCACTATTACGCACGACAGCACCCAAACCCACCCCTATATCGCCTAGCATCGCCGCATCAACATTCAGCTTCATCCACCCAGGTAACGGAGGCGTCCAAAGTGAAGGAAAAACACCACCACCCGACAATTTCGCGGTCTCCCCAAACACCTGTAGCTCGCCCATCTCCTTGCAGATTTTTTCAAGGTAAAGAACAGAACTCTTCACCTCTCGTTGCTCACCTTCAAAGACCCAGTTGTTTCGATCTTTCCAAGCCACCCAACACCCTGTAATGATCCTCGTCATCGAGTCATCATCAACCTGCTCAAAACACCACCCCCACCAATCGGACAGATTTGCAAAGTTCATATCTACTGCTGAATCCAGCCCCGCAAAAGCCCAGAACTCCTTCGCCAGACCACACTCTTTTACCACACATTCACTAGAAAAACCTGTCATCCGTCTATGAAGATTCTTGTTTGTTGGCAGTGCTTCATGGCAAGCATTCCACGCAAAAATTTTAACTCTTGGCAATAAAGCAAGCCTCCAAAGTCGCTTCCATAAATCAGTAGGGAGAGAGCTTGAAGTTTCCACCAACCTCTGGTTGTCTGTAAAGATAGCTCTATAAGCAGATTTAACAGAGTACTCACCATTATCCTCCAAATCCCAGCATAAAACGTCTTCGGGCCACCTTTTACTTAATGGGATGCTAAGAATGCGATCACACTCGAAAGGTAGGAATACTTGCTTAATTAACTCCACCTTCCAATCACCCGAAATGGGATCGATGAAGGTTCCCACATCAAGGTTTTCGTCGCTGCTGCCTCGAGGGGAAATGATCATCCTAGTTTGAGTCCTTGGGATCCAAGGGTCCTTCCAAACTCGTATACCTTCTCCATTCCCCACACGCCATTGAATGCCTCTTTTCAAGACCCAACGTGCCTCCCAAATACCTCTCCAAGTATAACTCGGCATTGCACCCAGATTTGCCTCCATAAACGAAGTTGTCGGGTAGTATTTACCCTTTAAGACTTGCTCTAAGAGGCTGCCCGGCACCCGCACAAGCCTCCACGCTTGCTTGCCCAGAAGGGACCAATTAAACATCTTGAAGTCCCGCAAACCCAAGCCTCCTTCATCTTTCGAGCGGCATAAGGTCCGCCAAGCAATCCAATGAATCTTCCTCTCACCCTTCTTTTGACCCCACCAGAATTGAGACACCAAGGCTCTAAGCTCGTCACAGAAAGTGGATGAAAACTTGAACACACTCATCGCATAGATAGAGATTGATTGGGCCACAGCCTTTATCAGTACTTCTCTACCCGCCTTAGAAAGCATCATCCCCTTCCAACCTTGGATTTTTTTCCACAATTTCTCTTTCACACTCCTAGTGATCCCTTTCTTCGACCTTCCGACAACCGTTGGGAGACCCAAGAATCTATCATGAATGTCCACCACCCGGACCCCCAACAGACCTGCTAATTGACCTTTCCTACACTCAGGCACCTTCTTGCCAAAAGAAACATTTGTTTTCTCCAGATTGACCTTCTGCCCCGACGCCAATTCATAATGCACAAGAATCACTTTCACTGATAAAGCATCCTGTGCACGAGCTCTGGAAAATATAATACAATCGTCCGCAAAGAGTAGGTGAGAAACAGATGGGGCAGTAGGCGCCACTTTAATACCAACAAGACTACTCCTTTCCTCCGCTTTCCTGATCATATGGGACAGGATCTCTGCATACAGAATGAACAAATATGGCGAGAGGGGATCCCCTTGCCTAATTCCCCTTTCAGGGGAAAATTCAGAAGACGGTTTTCCATTAATCAGCACCGCAAAGCTCACAGAACGTACACAATCCATAACTCGATTTCGCCACCTGTCATGAAACCCAAATTTCTGGAGGGCCACCTCCAGAAAATTCCACTCAACACGATCATATGCTTTAGTCATATCCAGTTTCAGAGCCATACAACCTTCAACCTTGTTCAAATTTTTCATATGGTGGAACAGCTCAAAGGCCACAAGAATATTGTCAGTTATCAAACGCCCAGGAGTGAAAGCACTTTGATTGACTGAAATAATCTTATCAAGGAACTGTTTTAGACGATTAGCAAGCACCTTAGAAATCAACTTATAAATCACGTTGCACAGAGCAATAGGGCGAAAATCAAACATGCGATCAGCCTTCTGTTTTTTAGGAATCAGCACAATGAAGGTCTTATTAAGAGTACGAGGAATAGGATCACCCCTCAAAATATCTAAGACCAGACGCCCCACCGATCCACCAACAATATGCCAGTAAGATTGAAAGAAAAATGGGCACATACCATCGGGCCCGGGGGCCTTTATAGGATGCATCTGACTGAGAGCCACCTCCACCTCCGCCATAGAATAATCAGCCTGTAGGATACGATTCATCTATGGAGTTACCCGTTCTTAGAAGTCGGATAACACTTGCTCGATCATAGTTGGGTTACTAGATTTGAACATCTGCTGAAAATAGTTAATGGCCACAAAACCCACCTTTTCATCGCCCACCTGTTCCTCACCATCATCATCAACCACCTTCAATATCTTATTCTTCTTACGCCTTCCCGACGCTCTACGATGGAAGAAATTGGTGTTACGATCCCGCTCTTTCAACCATAAGACCCGAGACCTTTGCCGCCGCATAATCTCCTCCTTATGAAGGAGACCCGCTATATCCTTGAGCAAGCTTCTACGCTTGTCATTCTGCCGAGCCGTAAGCTTACCCTCGTTAAGTTTCTTCAAATTTTTCCTCTTTCTCTTAAACTCTCTAAAAACCGTACCAAACTTCTCTCCACTCCATTCTTTCAGATCTGTCGTGCATTGAGCCAATTTTTCTTCAACCGAATAGCCTCCAAAAGTCTACGCCTTCTCAATAACCCCTTCGCATGCGGGGTCAGTCATCCAAAGTTGCTCGAACCTAAATAGTTTCTCCTTTACCTGTTCGCGCTCTCTATCAACAACCAACACAAGTTTAATGGGAGCGTGATCCGACCATTCCCTATCAAGATGAAAAAGATGAGCCAGTGCGAACAAATCACTCCATTCAGTCGTACAAAGAGCTCTGTCTAGTCGGCATTGAATATTCTCCTCTAGATCCCGACCATTGTCGTAAGTAAACTCGTAGCCCGAGAAAGGAAGATCTCGAAGGCCACAACTATCTACAGACTGCCGAAAATTAGTCATCGGCCACTCTGCTCTATCATTACCCCCTTTCTTCTCGCTCGCCACCAGGATCTCATTAAAATCCCCCATGCACATCCATGGGAGTTGGGAATGGGATGCAAGTTCCTCAAGTAACTTCCATGAAAGGTATCTCTTATTAACCTCCGGCCAACCGTAGAATCCTGTAAATGTCCAGTCATTGTCATTCTCTTGATCACGAACAAGCACATCAATATGATGCATAGACATAGTCTGTAGAATCACCTCAAGATCCTTACGCCATAAAAGCGCGAGTCCCCCAGACCTTCCAGCTGCATCGACAGAAACACCATCAAAGTCGCCAAACTTTCGTTTTAAACTATTAAACTCCCTACTGCTAACTTTCGTCTCTGATAGAAAAATCAGAGATGGGGCCTCTCTTCGGATCAAATCCCGAAGACCATCAACTGCAGAGGGGTTGCCCAGCCCCCTACAGTTGAGACTTAAGAGATTCATAATGCTAGGCGGGGTTGGGGTACACCAACCGCCGCCAAAACGTCCTGAAAAGAAGGCTCAGAACACACCTTTTTCGCCCCTTCCTGCTCATCAATGTCCATATCATCACCACGTGTTTTCTTTTCGGAGGCCCCCAAGTTGGCCCCACAATGCTCACCATCCACTCCTTCTCTAGCAAATTTCTTCCATTTACGTCCACTTCTCACTCCCTCCTGATTAGTCACTCTCACATCTTTATCAACATTTGCAACAACAACCCCTGAGATATTACCCCTCACACCCTCTTCGACAGTCGTGTTTTTCTTCGTTTCTCCCTGCTGTTTCATAAAATCCCTCTCATGCGTACTTTCCTCTCTAACTAACTCATGTACTTCAACATTTGTTTTGTCACTCATCATCAGCTTACTATTTTCTCCTCCCCCACCCTCCACAATCCTCTTACTGGTCCCCTTCGACAAAACAACAGTCGTCTCATCATTGGGAGGAGCGTCGCCTACCTTCTCATTGCCACAATTGGTAGGCTTCGTAATAAACTGAAATTGCTTGCCATTATTTAGCATGTCTTCCTCCTGTTCCTTTAGCTTTCCTTTGCCTTTCCTAGGTGAGGCTCGCAAGGCGAGGCTCCAAGATTTCACCCTACTCACCTCGTCCTCTTCATTGGGACAATCTCTTTCAGTGTGCCCCAGAAGACCGCATACGAAACAATAATTTGGTAGCCTTTCGTATTTTAGGTCAACCGAGACAATCTTTCCTCTCCGGTCTCGAATACGTTGCACTCATTTTAGTGGCTTCGACACATCAAGCATGATACGAACTCTTCGAAATCTGTCCCATGTCAAGACATTTATCTCTATCTCCAAAACCTCTCCAACTCTGCTTGCTACTAGTCTAGCGTCCTCCTCCGACCTGCTGTCCAAAGGTAGGTTATACAATCTCATCCAGAAAGGGCAAAATTTTAGGTCAATTGATTCGGGTTGTTCCGAGCCGTTTGGTTCTTTCAGAAGAATCAACTGATTGTCAAAAGTCCATGGAGCACCATCAAGAATTTTCTCCTTATCACGCCAATGGAAAAATTGTATCACAAATAAACTATTCTCTATTGGTTTAATCACAACTCCTCTGCGCAATGCCCAGATATTCTTGAGAGTACGTTGTAAAGCGTCGAAATTGTAACCACGTACCGTAAGAACTTTGCCCAGAAGCGAAAGTTGTAATTCCTTCTGAATCTCATCACCAACAACGGCGCCCAAATCTGGAATGTCTTCTTCATCTCCGCAAATTCCTAGTTGTGCGCACCGAGAGATGATTTCGTCTGCCATGGTTAGATCAAGAAACAGCCCTTTGCAGGGGACTAAACTGCTCTGTCAAGGACTCAAACTCTCAGGCGCTAGAAACCCTAGCCGTCGAGAGACTCTTGTTAGTATTTTTATATTAACTCAGTTTGGGATCTCATTGCCCCAGTCACACACATATATATAGAGATAATGAAAAGAGAAAACATATATAGTACTCCCTCCCTAACACATTACTTGCAACGATTTAACATAAAGTGTGAGTAGAAAATTGTCCAATCGTTGCAAGTAATCCGTTACGGAGAGAGTAGTACTATAAACTAGAATATGCAATCCTGATTAACGTGTATGATGAATTGATAACACTTACAATGGCTCTACACCATCTGCATTCAGAATTTCAGATATCAGGGCCACTTCTTTTCTAATGAAAGCCAAAAGCAACAAATGATACAATTACGCTCTACAAATTCACAACTTCAAACTCATATTTTAAACTCTCTTAAGGGCACTTGTAAAAACGACAAATATACATTATACAAGAGCATGACCACATCCTAAACAAGGCGTGGCTCACTTGGTAAGAATCTTAGCTCAAACCTTAAAAGTTTGGAGCGTGTTCAGAGGTGCGGACCCTCTTATCCTTCCTCCTTACTCCAAGTGGCTAGCCCGTAAATACTGGACCAAGATACCGTGAGGATTGAGGTCTCGTCAGGCTACTTATCTCACCAGCAAAAGAAAATAAAAGTGCATGTACCACCTTTCCGGATGCACTTCTAATGGTTATAACATAATTTAGAAGCAGCTGAAACTCTAAACTACAGCTTAAAGCACCGTCCTCAACCCTAAATTTTACAGAATCGCCAAAATCCTAACCAAGGATTTTGCTCCCAGGGCCTAAATTCAAAAGTTCACAAGTATTCTAACCAAACTAACATTTGCTAGCCAATATACAAGGGACTAGTCGTGGGAGAAAGTTAGTACCATAGTAGCTAGGCTCCGGTCTCTTTGATGCTTTTAGCCAACCAGATAGCAGTTTCTCTTGGAGACACCTTTTCGGGACCGAAAGGCTTCAGTAGCACACTGAGCTCATCATATCTCTCGTGCTGCAAAAGCCGGGCACTAAACTCGAGCAAGCCTTCTAATGCTTCAGCACGTTGTTGATATGAGGTGGTATCGAAACGTCGTAGCCTGGAATCCGATGATGATTTGCTGGATACTCCACTCACTTGATTATTAGATTCGGTGCCCAGATTAGCTGGCTTGGTCAAGGCTCGGTCAACAGTCTGAACTGTACACTTGTCCTTCATCAATGAGCGATCAGCAGCATTTGGGGAGGTGGAAGAGCACTGAGCCGAGGTTGATGAGGTTCTATTTACAGTGTAGAGGGGGTTCTCAGAAGATGCTAGTGGGAACTCAGCAATCTTGTCAATGCGTGGAGCATTGACAGATACATCAGGAGAGTTGACATTGTGAAGGAAACCAACATTGGATTTATATCTAGTTGTATGGTCTTCTGTCTTGTTGCTAGACATTGACAGCGGTAGCGAAGCTCTACGTGTTGATTTTGTATACTTGGTTGTCGGAGTATGTGACATGGGAAGCTGCAAATGTGAGCAATTCAAACAGAAAGGTTTTGAAGTTAGATGTTGCCATATATATCTCTTGCCGAAGTTTAGAGCTTGGGGGTGTGGGGAGAGAGAATTAATGAAGGAGAACATCGAGTATTTCATTAGTATAGCGTTGCCATATACTTCTAAAAGCAACCAAATTTAAGGGATCAGGGCGCGGGGATAAGAGCATCAACAAAGAAGAAGAAAATTGCCATGCAAAACTAGCAAGAAGAACATATGCTCAAAGCCGGATGGACAAGGTTTTGAAAAGTGAAATAACATCAAAGCCTGTCCTAAAGGAGTTTTATAAAGCAATAATGATAATAGATTCGTTTTAATTTTGTAATTCATAAAGAAAAAGAGATACTTGGGGTGGACAAGCATTACATGGACACTGATATGATACTTTCCTGCAATTAACATACAAACATCATAACCATTACTGTCACATCTTACTGCCTACTAAATCGATAGTTGATGTAAACAACCTACACGGGACAATCTGGTCTTTAGCTAATCTTTTTCTATCTTCAGCTAATCAATGATTAAATACAAGCTCCAGATTTTATTAGTTGTAACACTTCGAATTTTGCACTATCTATATACATTCTTGACCGGAAATTTTGGCCAATAGTTACTTAAAACAAATTTGATTATGCATTATGTTTCTCTATAAATTAATAACTTTCTATAATTTTCAGTGCTAGTGATCAAAGTTGTGTGTTGGCAAGAATGGAAGTTGAAGCATTACAACTAAAAACCAAAGGAAGTATGAAATATAAAAAACAGCACATAAACGGATTAGTAGTTGGATCAAATGAACTTACAGAAGTACGATTGGAAGTGTTAGTCGATATCTTAGAGGGTGTTGACAACCTCCTATAAGCAGCAGAACCTTTCACGGGCGTTGACAACCTTGGGGTTTTTGAAACAATAGAAGCCTTGGAAACTATCGGCTTATCAACACCAATCTCCTTGTGTGTGCTACAGGTGGACATATCCTCAAACTTGTGGTTCAAATAAGTTGAAAATTCCTGGTGCTGTCTAATACAAGAATATGGGGAGTCTGGTTCAGCTCCAGAGATGCTGGGATTCTGGGTGCGGTCATTACTGTACGATGATCTCCGTTTCTCTCTGTCAACTAGCTTTGGAATCTCCTCGGCCTCAAGGAATCTAGTTTTTCTTGGGTTATCATAATATGATATCGGTAAAGTGTTTCTTCTTGGACTCCCAAACTTCAGATTGATTTTGAAAACATGCGGCTGGAGATAAGGATGCCTGAGCAGCTCTGCAGCCTGCGATCAAAAGCATTTTCACACCATTTAGTCATCAACAACTGAATTCTTGTCAGAATATAAACGAGTTTCGTAAAGACAAGGTACAAATCATTTGACTGACAAAATCAGCATAGATCAGTAACTGCATTTGAGAGAAACACTAGAAGAAGTTAAGCTTATTTTGCTGAACCTATCTGAGCTGGCACTTTTCACAACTTAGCAGAACTAATTATAGCCTATTTGAAGCTTATTAAAACTTATCGAAATTTGGAACTAATCTGAACTTACTGACTGAACTTATTTTTCTGAAATTCTTTTATAAGGTAAAGAAAACGAGGCGTTAATTTCACAACTATGTGGCATCCAACAATGAATATAAGAAAAACTCAGGTTAGAAAATCCATACACTGGGGCGGAGTTCAGGGTTTTTCCTCAGCATGCTCTTAACAAGACCCCTACTGCAAAATGGGAAATCATAGGGAAGTGAGTAAATCAATAAAGTTGAGAAAGCAGAGACAGAAAATAAGAGGATAAAGGTAAAACCATAAAACAGATAAAGAACATTCTGTGTCCAGGCTAATAACTAGGAAACTACAGTTTACTAAGGGCCTATTCACTATCGTTCCAGTTTGCAGTTTCTTGGAAAACCAGAAACCGAAATATGGAAACCAGAAAAAGTAGTTTCCAGTTTGTTGTCAGCTTTCAAATAAGCATGATTACTATCACTATGACGAATTTTAAGTTTATTATACTACTTATATAATCTAATTGGCAGTGATTCCGTAGAGGCCTTAGTAACTCAAAAGTGCATAACAAAATTATCACATCCAGCAAACATAAAGCACTTACAATCCCCCGGAATACATGGTCGGAAGCGGGGAAACAATCGACTTGTTAATTTTGTTGATCAGCGCTTGCATGTCCTGCACGATAAGAGGATAAACAAAGTCACTACCATTATAATTTAATGCAGAATCGTGAATCCAAGAAGGAAAAAATAGACAAAATGCCGCATAAAAGATATTGTGAATATGTTAATTTTTTAATTCATAGGAATGCTTTGACAGCCTTGATGTAACATAGATCCTCAATAAAAATGTCTTGAGGCACAAAGATCGTATAATACGCTCTAGAAATATATATATTTCCTCCATTCTTCTAATAACAAAACTTTGACTTGCACGTTATATAGCGCATCACTTTTACCGTTAATGACTTCTATTATCTATTAGTGAAAAGAAAAGACGTAAAAAGTTGATTATAAAAAGGTTAGTTGAGATATTATTAACATCTTAATGCTTAGGTTTTTATCGATTGATAATAACGCGCGATCAAGGTTAGTATATGCGTAGTTCACAAGTCAAAGTGTCGCAAATAAAAAGCAATGAAGTATAAGATGTAATGGAAGTAATGTTGTTAGATTAATATACAAGCGACTTACAAAAGCTTTAAATGCGGGTCTCAAAGCAGCCATTTCATAGATGCAGCAACCTGCAACAGGCGCATGTCAGGCTGCATTGCCTAATAAATTCGAAGGAAGAGAGAAACGCAAATTTCCAAAGATTTTCAACATTGAAGATTTAACAAACCTAATGACCAAATGTCAGACTTGGAGCCATAGGGTATATCAGCCAGAAGCTCAGGGCACATATAACTAGGAGTTCCAACCACCTACATTTCAAGAAGGAGAACCAAAGACTTCAGAGTTCAGACACATGCAAGAACAGAGGTTTTGTTAAGTTAACCAACACATCAAAAAACTACTTACAGAAGAAGCAAGGTCATCTGAAGTTAATAATTTCGCAAGACCAAAATCACCTGTGTTCATCAGTTGAGAAGGTTAATATTAAACATTAAAATGGTACACAATGCTACAGTTGAGATGATGGTGTTAAATTACCGAGACGTATGTCCTGATCTTTCATCAAAAATATATTTGAACACTGCAGCAAGAAAGAGGAGGTCAGCAGAGATAAACTTAACAATCTATTTGATAGCTAGTATTAAATGGTAGTCATGGTAAATAATCTATATGCATTTAGTAAATATAGTCTCATTATCCATGGTAATGGAACATCAACCCCCAAACATATTTTTCTTGAAAAATATCATTGCCACTCAATACTACCTCTAAATTGTAATTGGTGGTAATGATAACTAAAAAGAAATTGATAAATACAATGTTGTAGATAAAAACCTAAAAAAGGAAATTTAAATAACTTTAAAGTTTAAACATTAATAACACCGATCTACGCGTGATTTTGGCATATATTTCCAACTTAATACCATTTTTCGGTTGTATTTATCATCACCCTAATTGAAAAGAGTATTTGGAGGTGCACAAGCATTACTATAGTGCTAAGGATATTAACATGAGAATTTCTTCATAAAATTGCTTAAATTTCAATACCACCCTCCATTACCGCCTACCAGCGTGTACGAGTAATGAGAGAGAAAATGACCAAGATCCAGCAAAATCCTATAAAACCTGACTCACCTTAACATCTCGATGCAGAATATGGTTCATGTGCAGGTAATCAAGAGCCATTAGAAGCTGAACCAGCCACTTGCAGAGTTTCTACAAAAGCTCAATGTATTAGAACAATATATAATGCGAGCCACATAAACAAGATTGATTCTGAAAATCTGAAGTATTATTCGAGTAACAGGGACTAACATTGCAGCTTACTACATACCTCTTCTGTGAAGTGAATGCAATTTGTTTTCTTAATGGCATCTGCCCTATAAGTGGATCAAGAAGATTAAAAGTTATTAATTTGAAAGCCAGGCAGGGAAACAATTATTCAGCTTAAGCACAAACGAAAAGTAGGATAACTTACATGTCACCTCCTTCACAATAACCGATCACAATGCAAACATAGCAACCCTGCCATCCAAATTTGCAAACAACATCAGCACTTAAACATATCATGTAAAAATGTTACAGCCGGAGCAGCACCTTAGGTACAATTTTCTTTTTTGAGCAGCAACAAAATGCAGATGAGAGATTCAAGATGCAATTCTAAAGAAGTTATTATTGCAGAAATTCAAGAAATAGAGAGATCTCCTTGCCAACTCCTCAGACAAAGTCTGACAGTCCAAGAGAATTGAGAAAAAAAATAAGTGAAAATGATTTAGCTTCAGAACATATGAGCAACAGCACAAACGTTGGAGAATTGAGAAAAAAATTCATAATTATCTAGCTTCAGTATATATGAGTAACGACACCAAACAATACATATACCTAGAGACTTTTATAAGACCTATCAAAAAGAGCACGAACTAACCCTTTCCACCCACGAGTCTTTGTACTCCACAATGAAAGGATGCCTTATTTTAGATATCAGCTCTTTCTGCAAAACGCAAGGCATAGAAATACAGAACACATTACAGTCACTACCAGAGAAAAACGATAGGCAGTAGTTTGCTTGCAAAGAAGATCAAGTGGAATACAGGACTCAAATAAACGCATTGTCCTCTTCATTAACAAAGCCATGTGTTATTGTCGCTAGTCCATGTCTACTAATGCCAGTTAATATATTTTGAGCTTAGCTGCTTACCTCTTGATGAGCAGATCTGCGTGTTCTGTCAGTCTGACGAGCAAGGCGGATCTTCTTCATGACATACCTATAAAGAATACGGCCAGTGGAATAAGAAACAGACCAAAATTGGCTTAATAGTTTGCATCAATAGAAATCCAAACTGATTTCTGAAAGCAGACTACATAGCCAGTAGGAGATGAACTCACTTCTTTTTCTCAACTTTATGCCGCACAAGAAGGGCCGAACCAAAGGCACCCTTTCCAATTTGTTCTAGTATCTCATAGTGCTCCATTTCTACAAACAAATATCTCTCCCTTCTGGCACCTTCAGAAACAAATTCTACTCCTACAAATTACAAGCAAATAAGCATGAAATTATATTTCGAGCAAACACAAAGATGGACCGGAAAGAGCAAAACAGCAAGTATACGAATGGCATTTTCACAGCTTGAGACGCCCCCATTCTTATGAACATATGAAGCCATAACATCATCATTCCCTATATCATCCTTAGTGTCACGAAAGCACTTCATTTACACATCGCTAATACTCGAAAACTATCTCAAACAAAGTCACTAGAATTTCAATAGCAATATTCAGCCACATGCTCCTTCTAGTCAGCAGAAAAGTGGATAATGAAAATGGCTGAGTACCCAAAAGCTAGTCATCCCTTATCACAAGGGAATCTAGTATGACAGTAGAAAGCTAAGTTAAATCTCTCATACCAATTTTAAGTGAAGTAAAAGAGAAACAACATCTCATCCCACTATTGCAAGAGGTGAAGAGAACAGGATAAAATGAAAATGACTAATCTTCTTCCTCAACTACATATTAAAGACCTAGCTTTACAAATTCTTGAACATTTTAAAGGAAAGAAAAAGTGAAATAGAAACCTTCAATTAGTCATAGCTTATAACATATACTAAAACCCTAGCACACAAATTGTATAAAATTCTCAAAAAAAATTGCTTTCAACAAAAAGTCCTCCATAATACATGCCAAACAAGTACTATTAAGTGACCCACAGCCAAGAAAAGCAAAAATTTACAAAAATAAAGAACTCTAATTCACTTCCTTAAGAAACTGGTCAATCCAAAATTTCAATTCTAAGAAAAAGGAGACATTTTCTCTGTGTTGTACTATTTCTCTTATCATTTTCTCCCTCCTGCCTGTGGAGGTCGCCAAAACATTGCTAGTGAACCACGTTAAATCTCGGGTGTTGTTCATTTGCGTTATTAAATTTTCACCTGTCAAATTGCTTTTGTTCTAACAATCCACTCATAGAAATTTGGTTTCTTTTTGCAGAAATGTGAACAAAGACAAAGTTTTTACAATACCCACCAAACATACAACTAATATAAGCAAAACCCATAACCCAAAACCCCCAAAAAGTAAAAAACTTCACTAAAACCCCTCCAAAAAAAACTCAAAATTACTAAAATCAAACCAAAACCCATGAAAAATGAAGCTACATTACACACATTTCAAGCAAGAAACCAATGAAAGATTGAAACTTTAGTCAAAAATAGAGAAGAGTACCTGAAAATGAAGCATACTAAGGTATAATACAGATCTTTTAGTGTTAATTTTCCCGCTCTTGAACAAGTATAAATGTGAAAGAAAGAACACCCAAAAGAAGATAAAGTGATAAAACAAAGTTACTACTATATGAATTCAAACTTCAAATAAAAAGACTACTATTGAGAAATGTGAAAAATGGTAAGAGTCAAAAGAGAGAGTGGGAAGAAGAAGAAGAAAAAGACAGGAGAAGTAAAGCAAAGTGGAGTGTATGGAGATCCCCGTGGTTTGGATTGTAAGTTATTTATGCCACGTGAGCTTGATTGATGGTATCTTCAACCCTTTATATAAAGTTTTGGTTTTTGCATTTATTAGGATTATTAATTTATTATTAGTGAGTTAATGTTTGTATTATGAATAATTAAAATTTGATGGTCTCTAAGAAGGTTAAGAAATTGATATAGAAATGAAGATGGAATTCCATGTTTTGTCGGCAGATGAGCACTTGGTGGGTAATGGACTAATGGTGGATGGTTTTAATATCAAAAAGATTACTTTTTTTGTCAAGAAGTTGGGACTTTATTTGGAGATGGGATATCTAATTTTATGATTTAGTGTTTTTGTATGGGTGGTTAAGGCTGCCATGGATAATTTTTTTTATAGGAAAAAAAGTTTTTTGGCGGGGTTTATAAATGAATATTTTTTCGATTTGATTTATTGTGTGAAAGTTAAGAGTGAAAAAAACTTACTTGGGATTTCTAATCCGAATACTCAATACACCCCCGCTTGAGAATTGTAACGACTTCATTTTGGTTGACGGCTCATTCAAATATCTGATTGCACCTTGTGATCCAGCCCTTGAATTCCCTCGTACTAAGCGATCGACGACTTGGGATCCTGAATCCACACGCCTACCCTTAACCCCTATATTGGGGTCAAGTCGGTCATTATTGATTGCACATTCAGGACCTTTGATTGTCCCCGTAGACCAACCAACATCATATCGTTGCATTTGGTGCTCACTTATGAAGGGGTTTTAGGCAGATTTTAGTGGAATTTCATAAAATAATCCTTTAGCCAAAAACCAGGAATAATCTTATATTTTTATAATGAATCTTAAACAATAAATTGATCATAACTAATACCGAGGAAATTGTATGAACTAATTTAGAGTCTTGAAGTGAAAATCACTTTCTCATGTAGTTCACCATCAATGAACACTTAAATTTTTGAAGGGGGAGGTTGAGAAATTAAGGTTGGAAGAGAGAAAACCAATGAGGGAAGAAAGAGGGAAGAGGCATATGACAGTGACGAATGTGGCGTCTCCCCTTTACGACCGTTTATAGTTTTCCCCTTCTACTCTAATTGCAATTCTAATTGTCTTAAAACTCTAAGTTTTGATTCCCTATTATTCAATTTATAATGTTATGTGTGACTCAATAACCTTTAAGTATTAAAGCAATAACATAATGCTTTATTATATTACATACAATAATTGGTTACTAGCAAAAAAATGATGATAGTAAAATCGTTCAAGTTAATATATATATATATTAATTATTTTATTACTAAACTTATTGTTTAAGTAATTGCTAGCTTGGTCAGAGGAAATATCCTGACTCTGAAAAACTTCCCACAAGGTCAATCATCCTAATGCTACTCCAAACTAAACTCAGAACCCAAACCTACTAATTAGAAATTCATGTTTTTTGTCGGCAGATCAACACCCTAAATCTATCTTAAAGGTTGTTTTTTAACAAGCCTGGCCAAATTTGTGTAAGTAATCAAGGTTTCTACTCCCATATACATGGCATTGACAGCTTATGAAATTCCATTAGGGAGTAATTTGCGAGAAAGACAATCAAGTACTAGCTATTGTACCCTACTAATACTATGGCTAATTGGCTATAATGAAGAACCTCCAAAGTTGAATTTTTAGAGTGGTGGACACAAGTAAGAGAAAATCAACTAATAAATGCCTTAAAGCAGTTTGATGCTGTTTGAAATAGACACTTAAGCTATTTAGAGTTTTAGACACAATCGGATTTGAAAATGACTAAGGCTCTGTTCAGTTCACCTTAATATAATAATATTCAGTAAAAATAAGTTCAGTACAGCAAAAATAAGTTCAGTTCAGTAAAAATCAGTAATGCAAAGAAGAAAAAACAACATGAATCAGTAAAAATAAGTTCAGTTCAGTAAAAATAAGTTCAGTTCAGCAAAAATAAGTTCAGTTCAGTAAAAATAAGTTCAGTTCAGCAAAAATAACTGAACAGGGCCTAATTAAGGATGAACTTATACAGCCCATTCATTGGACCGGACTTGTATTAGTTTACTCTTATAGTTCTGCTAAATAGTTTCAGTCCAATTGAGTTCGACTTAATTTCAATTCAATTTGTGAAAACAAGTGGTAACTCACTAACTCCGGCTAATTTACAACAAGATTTTATGCATGAGCCATGTCCCTGAGTTTTTTATTTGTTACGATTTCTAGTCAAAAACTAGTGTCATTCCGTGTACAAAAAAGTTAGTGTAATAAAAAGAAGATAATAATAGGTCACCATAATAATATTAAAATCTACTGCCTCCGTTTCCATTAAATGTTCCTATTTGAAATATGGGGGAAAATCAATGCAAATTGAGGTGGATGAGAATTTTTTAAATTTTATATTGTATAAAATATACTTTGATACCCTTTTGCTTTTGAAAAAGTAAGAAAGAGAAAGAAAAATGGGTGAGTGGAAAATAAAATATTCTAAAGACGGTATGCATAAGACAAAAGTAAAAAAAATGTAGTAAATAAGTATTTGGTTGTTAAAGGGTAAGGTTGGGAAATCAATATTCTTAAAATGAAAAAGTTCAAAGTGTGAATATTTTTTTGAAATATCCAAAAAAAAAATGGGAACATCAAATGGGAACGGAGGGAGTATTTGACATTATTAATCTTGATAAAAGCACCATAGTACTTAATACATTGGAGTGATGGTTATATCTCTTTCTTCCTTAGTTGAAGCTTTGTGTTTGGAACTTCATATTGACAACATATGTATATTTTTTATGTATGAGAATAGTGTGTATAAAAATGTTATTGAGAGAGATATGGGTGCCACGTGGCCGTTAAGATTCTTGCCCAAGCATTTCAATAAATATACTAGTTTTTGGGCTCTGGTGAAATCGCATGTACGTTTTAAATTTATGGTTTCGAAAACATGATTTATGAAATACATAGCAGACATGCGGTTGATAATTTCAAATTCGTTGTTGCTAGCTAGCGTAGTTGTTTAGTCTTGTGTTCATGGCCGTACACTAGACTTGAGATCAAACGTCATCTAAACCATTACTCTTTATCGTTCTTTATGCGATAGATAAAAAAGTAATTTCAAAATTTTATGACCTGCAGTTAATCATGATCGCACACTTTTTAGCAGCATATGTTTAAGATTTATTTCAAATTGTTACACCTAATAGTTCGATGGGTGCTTGGTACTTTTTTGCATAATGTAGTGGTGGTGGAGGCAAACAAATATGGTTGTGACTATGGTGGTTGAATGGTGGTGTGCTTTGCAAGGTCGATTGATGGTGAGGAGAGAATGAAGAAAGTGCGGGAACTAGAAAGGGGAAGGGGTTATGTTTTTTTCAAAGAAAATAAAGCTAAGAGCATTTTAAAGCTATTTTCAAAAAATTCTAAATTGGGTTGAGAAATAATTGAAATAAAAAGCTTCTTAATATAGAGATGAAAAAAAAAACCAAATGTTAAGATTTTAACAAAATTCTCGACGAATTGAAAATTAATTGAGAAATCTCAGCTTGGCTAGAACAAAGAGATAAGCAAGAAACAATTGGCCGGCCAAAATGAAACGACGAGGAAGAAAACATGAAAAAGTGTCGTTTGAACATAGAAAATTGAAAGAAAAAAAACATCCACTGGTAGCACTAACGCGTTAGGCGAAGTGGCGCTTCTCAATTGAACCAACATATAAGCCTTTTAATTCATGTATCAAATTCTTCCACAATTAATATCTTGAATATTAAAAAAAAAAATTTTTTACCAAAATTCATAATTTTTCATCCCCTAGAAATAGATATCCATTTTTCTATATTTTGACCATCTTAAAAAAAACTCATTTTATTGGTTTTTTTTGTATCTACATAATTAATTAATAACGATGATTATTTACAATATTAATTTTATTAATGAAATTAATTTATAAATTGTATTTATGAAGAGTAAGTACCTCATATTCTAATTTATTAATATATTTAATTATAATTAGTTAGTACTCCCTGTATTTTTTAAATATGTACAGTTACTTTTGCTCGCGAACTAAGGAAAATGTGCAAAAGTAAAAGAGAAGGATAGTAAAAGTAAGGAAAAAGTGAAAAGGTAGAGAGAAGGAAAGAAAAAGTAGGAAAGAAGTGTAATAATTAGGTGGGTCAACCTTCCATTTATGGGAAAAGATATAAATGTACCAATTAAAAAAACACCCCAAAATGAAAAAATGTACATATTAAAAAAACGAAAGGAGTACAAATATTGAAAATTGGGGAAGAGAGAGAAGATATGTTAGGGTTAGGCAAAAGGTAGGAGAGAGAAGAGAATTGAGGATTTTTTAAAGATCATTGTTAAGAAGTGAAAAAAAAAATCAATTATAAAATATCAATTGGGTGATGGGCGCGAAGACCGAAGAGAGATAAATAAGGAAATAGAAGATTGAGATTTTCTTTTTGAAAAATGATTGTGTGACCCTGAGGGTTGGCAACCCACTGAAAAACTCCTTCTAGCGTATGGAAGTTGGAACAACAAAATATTTTTTAGGAATGAGTCTACAACCAAAAACCTCATACGTAGATCCTCTATCCAAGACTCGGAAGCTGCAGACACCTTACACAGAAGTTATTTACGTAAGATATTGCATGTGAAGGCTGGCAAGTCGGGGATGATGTATCCTCTCATAGATGAAACTGCCACCCTTTGTTATGGCCTTATCCAAGTTAAGGAAATGAAGATCTTTAACCTAGTTATTGAAGGAGACAATTTTAATAGTTTCACTAATAGTTATCAATATCTTGAAAGGAATTAAAATACAATACCCCATGGTGCATACAAACTCTAATTAACGCTATCAAAACAGATTCTCACTACCTTCAAATATACAATAATAAGATACATTTTCATAGAAGCCAAAAGAGTAGCCGATTACATCTCCAAACAAGGACATCGTATAGCTTAAAAAGCGCAGGAGTTTGGTGTCCATACGGATAAAACTTTATATCACTTTTTTCTTTAAATATGTAGCTTAGGATTCACCATTAGAGAAGGGTAACCTAATGTTTTTTCTTGTATCTTTTTAAAGAAAAGACTAGCTTTATTAATAGGTAATAAATTAAGTGGTTGATAAAAATGAGTACTTAATATTATATTAAGGTCCCAATTAGACATTGTCCACATCTATTGAATCTTAAGCCATATAATAAAAAAAAGAAATAAAATTTTACTAATTTGTGAACTTGCTAATCATATTATCTCAAGTGTCAACCTCATACCAAAGGGAGGGCAACTTCTACTACTGTCCTCTATTTTCCACAAACACAATAGATCCACGAACAGGTGAACATAATCAAAGTAATAAATGAGCAACAAAGAAATGTCAGAGAAATAAATTATATTGGGTACGATGTCCTTATCCCACGGGAGACATCGTACATAAGAAGAGATTTACCCAATGTAGAGTATATTCTAGTGTACTAAAAAAGAGTACCTACAATTTTAGAAGAATCACTAGTGATTAAATCTTGAATGAAATGTAGTGCAAGTGTAGTTAGTAAAGTCTTATACAATTCATAGTAATATTAGATATATATAAGGGATTAGGAGATACCAAAAATCAATATTATTTATTTTTATTAATTTCTAATCGAATGGTACAAATTTCTCCTTATAATTAATTATTTTTACATTTTTTATACTTGAAAAAAAATACAAAACACTTTACTTTTATTCAGATCTTTATGTGATTTTGTAAACATCACATATATTTAACCCTAGATACTATATATAGTAGCTCTCTACAAAGTTACAAGAATAATATTATATGAGATAGATTCAAAACAATATTACAACAAACTTTGTAGGTACTCCATTCGTTTATGTCTTTCTATTTACAATAGTAATAGGAATCAAGACACGAGGGGAGTTAGTCCTTATTGTTTTTTAAATAAGAGAATATGTATGTGAGTTGTGAGAGAATCTAGAATAAAGTAAGACCAACAAGTGGAATATATTTCGGTGAAATGGGAACAAATATATACTAGATTAGAAAGAGAAAAAAGGAGAGGCAAAAGTAGGCTTAATTCGGAAAAAAGGGTGAAAAGGAAAGTTGGAAGATCTTTGAAGAACGAGGAGAGTAATTTAAGAGATGATTAACTTCGATATTTATACTCAATCTATCTCTTATGTTCTCTATGTTTGGAATCTTTATAAGAGACCAAAAAAAGTGGTTATTTGGTTAACAATAAAAAATGGAGGAGGTGGAAATTTATGAGAATTGATGAGTTGACTAGTTCTTTCATCGACACGAAAATTGAAAATAGAGGAAGTGGAAGCTCATGGGGATTATAATTTTCCACAAAAACATGAGAAATAAATTACCAAACCCCCTTGGTCAACCAAATTTCATGGAAATTCTAAATCCCCTTGATGTTAATCAACATTTTCGAAATAAATTACTTCCCATGAAATAAAAATAAGTTCTCTACTTTATGGATTAAATTAGTCACCAAATAAATTAGACTATTCAGTAAATGGATTAAAGAGTGTGATTATTGAATGAATTTAAACTGGTTTCTAGACGGATTAATATTGTCATTAGATACATTAAACTAGTCACTTTATGGTCACAAAGATGATCTACTTTTTTCTTAAGATTGGAATTGGTCGATGCTAATTTAAAATTAGAAATATAGGTGATTTTTATAAGACCAACTCATGCATTAGAGGGCTTATCTTCTTACTCATTTACTAATTTGGACCATCCAAATAAGCAAAAGTAACACTAAATGAACAAACAAGCTACAATACAACTTTTCATACACAATTGTACCCACCAAGGACCCTTGGGTCCAATGGTCTAGCTTTCTCTCTTCCACATGGGAGTTTAGTTAGTTAAAACGCGTTTAAAACTCCGTATCCGTCTTTTTGAAAAAAACGCCAAAAAAACGTTTTTTTGAGCCCCCGCCGTTTTAAACACAAAAAAACTCCACCTCCCGTATAAAACACTTTTAAAACGCGCCGAATGCGTTTTTTTGAAAAAAACTCCTTTAAAGAAAAAAAGAAACCACGTGTCTCAAATTCTCATGTCTCTGCGACTATATGCGACCTATTAGAGTTGTAGTGTAATTATTGTTTTGAGTCTTTGATAGCATATGATCTTCGAAAATATTGAGACCTACTTATGATGAATAGGTATATTAGTTGTTATCTTTTAAATTAGAGCATAACATGAGTAAAACGCAAGAAAAGTGTCCTGATTTTTAGCCAACTTTTAAGGTGGAGCCGTTTTAAATGCGTATACATCCGAATTCCGTATTATAAAAAGTCAACGTTCTTTTTGTCGAATATTTGACCGTATTTTTAAATTTTTTGTCGTTTTAAATTCGGCGAATTGAAATCCGTTAGATTCCCGTCCCGTTTTTAACTAACTAAGCATGGGAGACCAAGGTTCAAATCTTGGTGGAAGCAAATTTCTTATTGTTGGGGGTTGGGGAGGGGTTGGGGGTGTATGGCTTGTAATGGGCCTCTGGGTAGGGGCCCTGTGCGAGGGCAGCCCAGAGGATTATTCTTCTTACCATAATATAATCTCATACTTATAATGAGATTATATTTTAAAAAAAATACACAATTGTACGCAACATATATCTGCTTTGCTCTCGAATATTTTTTCGATTATGATCTTTCAAACAAATTAGTAATATGATCTTGCTAACGAACGTCCCTGAGGTGTATATTAATATTCAATATGTTTTCCCAAATGATATTAATTTAGGGATATATCCCCAAATTACACATCAATAGGTGTAATTATTGTTGTTAATTCAATATTTTCACTTTTAACTATCTTATATAGTGCCAAAAGGCTCCAAACTAGAACGTTTGTTAGCTTTTACCTTGAAAATATAAGCAAACAAGTTTTTACATACATGATACACCTAACTATGAACTTATCTGAAAACATCTTAGGGCTTGAGAGAGATATAGTAGTATCAAGAATAATATTCGAATCAAGTGATTTATCGCTCACTCGCTTTTCAAAGAGATATGTGTAAGCGGATGCGCTGCATTTTCTCTACTTGACGGCAGAAATACAAGAGGTAATTGCCTCGCAAAGTCTGCATTGCAAATTAGTCCCTTTAAAACAGGAAAGTGGGAAGTCCCATAAATAAAGATTGGTGGCACACGGTTGGATAATCAATCATAAAGATTGGTAATAGTATAGTAATATGGTAGGTCAATTGTCATATAAAAGGAATTTCATAGCTTTTCTTCTTGTTTATATATACGGCAGGGCACACCGGCACGCCAAGGCCAAGTACTCAAAGTCGCCATCCGTCCATTACACCAACTTCTTAATCAAATCTAATGATAATATTTGGAAGGTGGCAAAGATTAGATTATGAAGTGATATATGTTGATTGGTTGTCAATTATGGATTTATGGTAGGGAGAAAGGAAGTAGTTTCCAATTGTCGCGTCTACTTATTACTTTCACTTTTCTTATACATTAAATAGTTTTTTTAGAGGTGATCAAAGTTGGCCCGACCTGAAAATATAAGACAAGTTTTTTGAACTAGCCTGATTTTGGGTAACATGTGGGCTTTGGGCATGTTCTTCGATGTGAAAAAGACTACAAAACCCATCCCATCCCGATTCGAAGGCTTTTGGATACAAAATTTCTACCCAACTCGAGCTCGATCCGTGACTTGAGCAAAATTTTAAGAAGGCCCAACCTAACTCGCCTTTTGATCATCTGTACAAATTTACAACATCGTATTTTATATCTTTCTCGCGTTTAAATAAGTTTTATAATAAGCATTGATTGATTAACGAGGATGTTTAGAACAGAGAAAGTGAAATGAAAGGACAAGAACTTCTAGAGTAAAGTAGTTAAAGTAAACTTTGTGTCTACTCACAAATATTTGCTTCTACCACCCTCATTGCAAGCGGAAGCAATTCTCCCAATACGGCTTAAGGAGAGACTATATATCTTCCCGTATACTAAGTGTAACATAGGGGGATGAAAGAATATTCAAGGTGCCTACGTGACGATTTTTAGTTTAAGGAAGTTAAAAAAAGTATATGTGTCAAAGATAGAGATTACTCATAATTCAAATAATTTAATGTTGCTTCTATCTTGAAAACTTTACAAAATGGGAATTGTTGCACTTATTTTACGTCAGGTGAAGCGTATAATCATATAGTTTCTCTCAAAATAGAACTAATGCTTACTAGTTAGTTTCTCGTGTTATCATTGCTCCACCTCAATCTCTCTTTCCCAATATTACTTTGCACTAACTTTATACATTATCCTCTATAATCTTCCGTTTCATGAATTCGGACTCATTAGTATATTCACTAATTAATTTCCTTAATTCGGACTCCCTAGATCTAATTATTTTTTTTATGTATAATTTGGACTCAATTATTAAAACTAATGAACTATGATTTTTGGATCATCTAATCTTTTAGGATAGATGGTGGCATTAGTAAAATATATGGAATTGGAACCAGCTATCTCTAGCTGGACCTGGGTTCAACACTTCAGCTAATAGCCTATTGTGGATAAGGGGATAACAGGCCCATCTCTCCCATATGGGCTATTGGATACTTGAGCTAGCTTGGGTTTGTATTTACTCGCAGAGAAAAGAAGGTATTTGGGCCCGTCTTGAAAATATGAGTGAAACATTTTACCTTTAACGGCCCAAATGCTTCTTGCCATCTATTAAAGTAATTCAAATTGTTGGGAAAGCTCGTATAACAAAATTCATTAGAAATTTAAAGGAGTATGACATGCTTGTTGAATTTTGGAAAATTACGAGAAACAATTCTAGACTCTAGAGAGCATTATTTTCGTAAAAAATAACCCGACAGAAATAAATACGAAAAACCGTCTTTTTATCATATAGTAAAGACATAAATTACATTATAAATTGGTACTTTTAAAATATAATAGTACCACACATTGTTTATTCATATTTATTGTGCATAGTGCGTTTAGATCTTAAAAATGGATCAAAATAGACATTTTACATACAGTTTACAAATATTTTAACCGTCTAATATTCAATTTGAATATATTCCGCAACAAATCCAAATCGTGACTAACATAGACAAAGTAGATATAGTATGAAGGACTAATGAGCACATAAAATATGTGAGTCCATTATGGGCTGGCTTGCTTAATGGTGATTTTTTTTAAGACTAGCCTAAGGTATGGTCTAAACGGGTCCAGTTAAATTCATGTATTTATCATCTTTTCTATGTCAGATTTTAATTGTAGTTTTCTTACTTTTAAGGGCCTAACGACAACTTTTAAAAGTTGAGAGATTCATTTTGGCAAAGTTTAAGGGTCTGTTATATTATGTGAAGTTAAGGGATTCATTAATTTTGGCAAAGTTTGAAGGTCTCTTATATTATTGTTTCATGTCTTCTAGTTCAAACTCACAAATGTTTGCACAATTGTTGTTTCGAATTTGTAGTTTTGCTACGGCCTAGTGGAAGATAGAGCAATGCCATTGGTAGTTAGGTACTCTTCATTTGCCAACATTCTAGACCACCCAATGATAAGAACTAAGAAGTGAACTTATAAATCAACCGACCACCATTTTCATCCTCATTTTTTTTCTTTTTATGTGTTCACTACTCATACACGATTTTGCATATTACATGAAAATTGAAATACTGATGATGTGACCTTCCGTCTTATAATATTTTCATTTGTTCACCACTTGTTCTTTTCTTTGTTAAAAACGTAGCAACCATTACTTTTAGATGTACAATAGCCATTATCATAAAAATAACCCATCACAGAAAAAGTGAGTATATATGGTGAATGGACTGTCAGAATTGTTCTTTGTAGTGATGTTAGTTGGGTTGGCTGAGCCGGTTTTGAGGCAGGTTGGGTTACAACGGCGGCCTAGAGGGCCGGTTATGCAACTGAGTTAGGGGATTGACCTTTTTGTGTGCACTACAAGGAAAAAATATTGGGCGTCAAAATTAGTAAATTTGGAGCGATAAAAATATATTTAGTGGCACATAAATTGTCAAGGGTGTCGACATATTTTTGTGATGCAAAGTCCATAAATGAGCGACGCAAAAGCTAGTTCATCGCACTAAATGTTGGACTATATATATACTAGATTTCTATGCATGCGAAAATGCGTTCGACAACAATTTTATCATGAGATTTCATAATCTACAGTAGATAATTTTATGGATAGTCACATCTTACCACCTAAACTTTTCATGTTTTTAGAAACTCTCACCTTAATGATTTTTTTTTTAAAAAATCCACTTACCATTTACAATTTTATTAAAAACTCCTATCACTTAACGTTTTTTTTGTCAAATTTCATCAACAAAACCGTTAGGTGGGTCCCACTTATACATTTTGTTAACAAAATGGAACTTGAAATAGTTGCAATTCGTTCCAAATTTGCTCTAAATTTGTTGAGGATTTGCCCTTAAATTGATGAAATTGACTTCAATTTCAGCGTAAACTAATAATAAGATGCATATATGGGGCTCACTTAACGGATTTGTTAACGGAATTTAACAAAAATCATTAAGTGGTGGGAGTTTCAAATAAAATTGGGAATGATATGTGGAAATTTAAAAGAAAGGGAGTTTATAAAAACGTGAAAATTTTAGGTGATTTTGAACAAAAAATCCTATTTTATTCGCATACGATGTGTGTTTTGGCTACTGTAACATGATAAAATGTGAAGGTACACAACATATTTTGTTTTCAAGCTAATTCATTTTGGCTCATATTTCTTTGAAAACATCCCTTACTCCCCACCATCAACTACAATTTTTGTTATATAGTACCCGGTAAGGTATTTTTTTGTTTATTGTCCTAATGATAAAAAATTCAAAAGTACTTGAAAATACTTTATCATGTTTCTCACTCATGCTAAAATACGTTATCATGATCAATTTGATCAAATGTGCCTTCACTCATGAACAATCAATTACTCATGTATATCAAAATAAAAAATTTCAAAAGTATATAAAAATATAGCAAAATGGGTGTCTATCTATAGATCTCAAGAAAATATAATCATTGATATTTTTTTAATTGTTTTTACTGTGTAGATTTTTAGATATTTTAGTTAGAAGTTTTGAACATCTTTTATCAAAAATCTGATGGTTAAATTTGGAAATAAAACTTAATTACTTAATAAACTCATTGATTATTTTATTTATTTTTCCTTTTTTTCTTTTTGGTGTCCACCCCCACCTCTTCACTTATATAATAGATATATATATATATTAGTTATAAGTTTGGGCCCCTAAGTGTATTTGAATTAATGATGTAACTATAATTGTATGTACTACATTGATTAGCAGGTCCATCAATAGCCTAATCTCTTAGGTTGTATTTAAGCCACATTCATTGAAGGATAACTAGTACTTAGATGTGGGCGCTGCTCCGGAATTTTCATGCATTATAAATTTACTAATAGTTGAAGATAATTAATGTCATTTAGCATGAAAAAACTTGTCATTAAAAATTTTTTTTATCTCATTTAAAATATGGATTTTAAAAGTTACAACCTATAACTCTTAGTTTTCACATATATATCATTATTGATTTTGATAGAAGAAACAACAATAATATGTTGGTGTAGTGGTTGGAGCTATTTTCTTGCATACTCAAGGTTCACGTGGCGGATTGCAATACTTGACTACGCTTTCTAATATATATATATAGATGACAAGGTTGCGCAAAACTATATGCTAATTAAGAATGAGTGGAATAGCTCCTCAAGTTTATAAGGTAATTGTTATCGCTCTTCTTCTCCAATTTGAGACTAGTGACCTATGCACAACAAACAAAGAGTTCATCAATCTATACGCTTTGTAAGTGGAGTAGAGCAGGAGTACATAATGAAAATAGAATTAAATGGAAAGGAGAAAATAAAGGCCAAAGGTAATGACTATATAAGAGAATCAAGTTACTTAATTCTCTTATCCTTTTCTAAATAACTCAAAACAAAGATCCCAATTAGCACTAGTTTTTCCTCTCATGCAATGAAGCTATCTCTTACAATATGGCCTCTTTGGTCACTACAATACTTAGAATATGTTTCCGGTCTAAGAAACACAATATGATTTTACAAAATGGTGTCGATCAAACTTAATGGGCCGGGAGCCATCGAGCCTGCATAACAAGGAAAACTGATACTTGGGAACATCTTTATGATACTTAAGAGTCACTATAGAACTAGTCGCAAGGCAATGAACGTAATAGTGTCATTGTAGAAGAAGAGTTACCTAATTCCAAGCCCTGTTCTTTAAGGCTAGATTAATGAAAATAATTTTAGTTTAGTTTAAGTTCAGTTTAGTTCTATTCAGTTCATTTTAGTTCAATCCTATTTAACACCTGTTTAATGAGGTATTTCAGTTAGTTTTAATTTAGTCCAGCTTAGTACACTTAAGTTAAGTTCAATCCAATTTAGTACAAAAGAATGGGACCTTGTAGGTTCCCGATATATGATATCATCATTAGTATCAATGGGCCACCATTTGACCCAAGACTCATGCTTAACTAGTCCTGTTCAGTGCTCAGTAACTTCATGGTTATTGGACCAATCCTGGATTGTGACCAAATAGCATATACTTCCTCCCTTTTTTTTTTTTAAATGTGACACTTTCTATTTTAGGAAATTTTAAATTAAATGTGACACTTTCTTTTTTGGTCATTAAACTCTCTCTATCTCTCTCCTCTCACATGGGTCCCCTTATTTTTTTTTCTCTATCTCTTTCCTTCCCAAAAATTGTCTAGGAGTCCGTGAATTTAAAAGTGTCACATTTAAATAAAAACGGAGGAAGTATCATAATCTTTTGGAACACATATAAACTAGTGGCTCAAAGTTCTGAATGGAACAATTTAACTAACCTATAGATACAGGCCACAGACCAAAATTTCAAATTTCTAGTGGCTCAAAGTTCAGATATGTTATGCTATCAAATCTTACTCATATTTAAGCGCTAGCAATTGTAGCTGAAAGCAACGGTCAGATAGTGGAAATTTGACATCATCTAACAAAGGAAATTTGATAAAATGACATTGCGCGTTAATTAAGAGTTTAAGACCCAAAACGTTTTAATTTTTGGTTGATGCAAAAAGCAAAAGGTGGTGGTATGCATTGCAGAAATATACCAACGCCGTGTTACTATGTGAGCTTGGTAGTGCAATGAGGAAGGTGGCTGTTGCTTTCAAGTCAAGAAGGGACAATTCATCCTCTCAGAGCTTTTTGCTTTCATGCTTGGCATTATGTGAGATCCCTTTATCCTTATTGATGAACTTTCTTGGGCCTAGACACACAGGTCTGCATTGGAGGAGGAGATGGTTACCACACAAACGCCTATATGAGATTTCATTATGAAACCAATTGATAATAAGTGGAGTGACGCATTAGACTTTATATATATATATATATATATATATATATATATATATATATATCATGTTCCTGCTCCTTTTTCGATTTGGGATCACAACACTTATAATTCACGAATTAGAAGCCAATTTTTTGACAAACTTGTGAGGTGTTTTATTTGGAATAAGATCTAATCTACTTAGATTTGGATATAGAATGTGATGTGCACTACTTCCTAAGAGTGGCATATGTATGTTTATAGATGTATATAGATGGGCATCATGTCAACTTAAAGCCCAAGATCAAGCCAATCAAGCTAAGGTAAGTAGGTAAAGCATAAGTTGTTTTGCGTAGGGCATCGTTTATATTATGTGGCTAATTCTAATTAAGACCGCTAGTCTATACATTAAAAAAGACATGCTTTTTTTGGATAAGTAGAGTTATTATTAGGTAATATTGTTAGAATAGAGCATACAACTTTTCAAGGAACAAAATTCAGAAATTAAACATACATTGCTTATGAAGCTAATGTGAGATTCCATTTCAAACGACTCAAATCATGAATCTGCAATATAACTCGTATATTATTTGTCTGTTTAAGAATAGTACTTCTCAAGATATGTATTGTAACAAAGTGATATTAAATATGCATGCTCCATTTTCAAAACATTTGGCTACAAGTTCCCCATATTAATCTAACCTAAATTCATTTTTTTTTAAATTTATTTAAAACGATGACAGTTTATAAGAACTTAGATCGATCAAGATCGGCTATTAACCCTTTTCATATAAGAAAAATATACTTAAGTTTGGTACTCTTAACAACCGAATGAAGGGATTTCATTTCACCTGCATGCTCTTAGTAGGCGTTTTAGTATTTATGTTTAGAAGATGGAAATTATCGCATAGACTCCCTATGCACAAGAATCAATCTAATACGTCAAAATCTAGATCGAGACGGAATAATGTTTGAAAGAGTCAAAACAAAGTCAAAACTTTAATTACGCATACAATACTAACCGGCCAGTTCTATTTTCCTATGGCCCGGTAGGAAAGTTGTTTACTCGTTTACTACTCGTTAGAATTATTCCAACTTGGCCATTCCTAAAGCTAACAAATCATCAGTTTTAAACCTTGTTCAATTATTGAAACATTTAGGAAGACGACTATACGTGTGTTGCGCCTTGCGCGATGTTGGCGGATATAGGAAAGGGTATATTATCCCAGTATGATAGACACGTTTTGCAGAAATGTTCTTCCAAACAGTGAAATAGAAGACCATCAGCATGATTCATGCATGTGGTGGGACGTTTAAACAGTGGAAGCAGCACTATGAACATCTTCTACATACAACAAAGGTTGCAAAATATGTATTGGGGATGATGGTGTCCATATAACATATGATTGGATAGGTGCTGATATTGACTTGCAATTGCCGCCCAAAATGCTTGCGCAATATCATCAGTGTTTGCTCCTTTCTGTATACATTGACTTTCATTTTGTGTAATTGACTATACTACTACTATGCATGTGATCTCTGATATCTACAATTTTTTGGGGATAAAGACACATTTTCATGGAGGTCAAACAAATAGTGCAAAAGGGTATTGTTGCTCTAAAGTATGTGGCCAACAAGTTGTTACATATTTGATCCAATCTCTATTACAATGTCAACTTATTGAATAATGGCATAATAAATAGTTAATATTTATCTTACTAGCCATATGAGTAAAGTTTTGGATATGGTAGAACAATATGTAATTTGAGTAGATAATATGTATCTTATATTTTGAGTGATTCTTATCTTTCTATACATTATAGCTTAAACTGTTATATGGGTGCAGCTCAAGCTTAACATGGTATCAGAGCTAGAAACACGGTTAGATCCTTTAAAATAGTAAAGGCCTGATAAAAAGGACAGGATCTCACATGTGAGGGTACATGGTATCATATGTACGAGTTCCATGTTGACAAAATGGAAGAGAGATGTTTATCTTATAAAGTTAAGGGTTATTCACCTTATTGTCATATGGAATTAAGATTGAACCTCCTTTGATTTTGTATAGTGGATTCTTTCTTTCTTCCTCAAGGGTGTGTCTTAGGCCCATATTAGTACTAGAGCTTGAAACATCTAACAGTTGATCGAAGTTGTGAGCTTGAAAAGATGAGGGTCGAGGCTTGATTTTTTGATGCAAGGAACTCGAGGCTTTGATGTAAGGAATAGGCGAAGAAGCTTAACAAAAGCATGCACTTGAAAAGAGTCGTTGGTAGTCAGTCTAGGGTAGTGGGTGCGACATAAACTTCTTCTTCAGCAAAATTGGTAGGTACTAGGTAGCTGGTGGCAGCTGTGCTGCTTTGCGATCCTTCGCGGACCATTTCTTGCTAGTTTTTGAGCCTTTGTTCCCTTAGATGCCTCATATATCACCATGACCACAAAGAAAGAGATTAGCAAAGGCAATAGGGAAAATATTTAAAAAAGAGTAAATGAGAATTCTTACCTATTGTATTATATAATTGTCTCGAGTTCATAGTAAAAGGGACCTATTTATCATCACATTGATAGTGAACCTCGTTAAATTCTTGTATTCTTTATTGTTTGCTTGTCTGTTGTGCAATTTGTTTGATAAACGCTTCCGTTATAATAGGAAATCATACTAATAGATATATGAGGAGCGATAAATTTGATAGTGTTCATATCTATCCATAAGGTGTTATTAGAGGTACCATATATAACTAAAGTTGAAACAGTAAATTAAAGAAGAGTTACAACACTTTATGGTACAAATCTAAACACCTTATGAGCAAATTAAACATAAACACTAAATTTTTTAGAACGTCTTCTAATTGTTAGTAATTTATCCCTCATTCCTTCCTCTAGATAGATACCTACAACAGCTCGTTTGTGGATCATCAATATTCACCATCTCGCATTCACAATTGTATACAACTGCCTACAAGTAGGGGCGTAAACGAGCTGCAATACTTTAAGCTCGAGTTTGGCTCGAGTATTTTTTTTGCAATTATTGATATTCTTGCAAAAAAAAAAGTAAAGTATGCAATAGTTTAACAGAGATAAATTTAATGCAAATAAGGTCATGTCACTTAACATTCGACAACTGTTAATGTTAACATCTAGTTAAAGTTTAAAATTTAGGAATAACAACATATTTTAAGTAAAAGAGTTGAGCCGAGCTTAAATGAGCCGAGCCTTGTTGGGCTCGAGCTCGGATATCTAAGCTCGGCTCGAATTCGGCTTGGTCTCGAAATTGATCGAGTTGGGCTTGGTCTCAAAATTGACCGAGCTCAAGCTAAGCTTTAACTGAACCGATTTCGAAAAAAATACGAGCCGGTTCAGATCAATTACACCCTACCTACTAGTAACTTTGCTTGCGTTTCAAGCCATCACGGGTCTCTTAGTAAATTGTGACGCTGACAACTGTAGTGCTCTAGTGTTTTATTCGAAAGTGATAATCACATTGTTACCTAGTACAGGCTGAGCATACAAGTATGTGTTGATAACGCATGTTGGGCAACAAACGGTCTTCAAAGAGTCTCTTCTCTAGTCTGTAGTCTCTATATAAAACTACCCTCTGACGGCTTTGGTCGGCACATAAGAACATGTTAGACCGAGGAACGACTAATCTGACCTCAATTGATGTCCCTCACTCCCTTGTATTCCTAAATTGCATTTAGAGGATAACTAGTATTGAGGCCCAAACGATGTCTCTGGATTAAACTATACTATTTTAGTGTTTTAAGACAATAAAAAATTTGGTGTAGAAAGATGTTAGCAAAAAATTATGAATTAGTAATTTTATTCATAAATGTAATTGAATATTGTAACTAAATTATTGTTTTTCATAGAAAACCCCATAATATCATCATTAATATTGATAAAAGAAGCAGTATTATTGTGTGGAGCAATGGTTAGAGCATTTAGCTTACATATATGAGGTCGCGGGTTCAAACCTGTTGGATAGAAGGGAGATTGACACGTGGCGGATTGCGATCCATGCTTACGTTTGTGCCCCTAAATTTATTTAACATGATTAGGCCTAATGTCCTTATTATGGGTTTTTTATTTCGTTTTGTATATAAATCTGATTGGACTTCGTCACTTTTAAAGTTCATTTTTATAAAGTGAAAAAAATGCATCCTGCATAAATTATTTAATTTATTTATAATAGTTATTTTAAAATTCAAAGCAATAATGTGATGAAAAGGATAAGCATGTATATTTATATTTATATGGTATAGAATAACAGTGAGGTGTTATATATCAGATGATCATGAAGTATTTTCTAATGAGAAATGATAGGCTATCAAACTGCTTTTTTTTTTTAAAGTCTACCTTGTATATCTTTCTGATTTTCAGCCACATAATTGTAAGTTTTTTAAAACTGCATAATTCATTTCCCATTTTCAAACTTTACATGTGGCCTTGGTTTCGTTTTTGTGGGCCTGAGCCTTCCTGCCAGTAACCAATAAAGCTTAAATAATGTTACAACTCTTTTGATAATAACTAGTTTGTGGGCTTAGGTGATGTCCCGAGTCCTTTTTACTGTAATTATATTCTAATTGCGCTAAAACAATCAGTCAATAATATTCTAAATTAATTTCAATGATAAAAAATTTGTAATTATTCTGAAATTGAATTTAAAAAGGTATAGCGTAACAACAATGGGGAGAAGATTGGAATAAGAAATTGAAAGAGGAATTAGAAGGATATATTATATGTGCCATGACTGAAAGTGTTTCGAGCTATGAGGGATAATAAAGGTTGACGGAGATTTAAACATATTGATTTTAGCTAAAATGAAGAGAATCGACAAATACTTTATTCCTTTTCCCAAAATTTTATTAAGATAAATCGATTACTAATTGGAGTATAAAACAAAAGGATGTAGCTTGGTGGTAGAGTTGTCACATTCACATCATAGGTCGTGGGTTCAAACTCTCTTACATGCAATTTTGAAGAATAAAAAGAGAATGGATTGCCATGTGGGATGTACAATGTGGCGCCATGTCAGCACGTGATATGAAGCGAAACGTGATAGACTATAATGCATGCTCACCCGTTTTAATATATATGTCATTATTTAACATTTTCCTTGTTAAAACATGTTTGCGAATTTAATTTAACTTGATACTTCAAATTTGGGCATTAAAACTACTCCCACTTATCAAAAAATTGTTGTCCTCATATTTCGAGGCAACAATAACTTCCAAATAAAAATAAAAAAATTTGTCAAAAATTATACATCCTCCGCTTTTTATTACTTGTATCATTTTCCGTTTTTAGAAATTGCAATTTACTTGCATCATTTTCTTTTAGGGAAATAGTTCCTATCCACCTCTCTCTCTAATCACATGGGCCCCTTTTTTCTCTCTCTATCTAATTCTCGTGCACATATTCAATGATACAAGTATAAAAAAAACGCAGGAAGTATAGATTATACTGTTATATTCGTACAAAAAATACTAAGGTCAAAGTAATTTCACAAAATACAATATATCTTTTCTTTTTTTTTGCGTGGAAAATCAAATGATAATCATGTTGAACTTCCATCATATGCTGCATTAAAGAATGACATTAATTTTTTTCTTTTTTCAAGATTATTTTAATGAAAATAACAAGAAAATTGAGGGGTATTGGATGAGTTTTGGAAAACGTTAGTTGTTACGATTTGTAAAAGGAGCTTTTTACTTTTGATTTTATAACCTTAACGAAGTATACAGGGTGTTTATATGACGATAGATTCATGAATGCTTGTGTTATGATGTGTTTATGAGCCTTAAAAAACATTTAGACTTTGATTGATGATTTGAATATATCGTTGTGGTTTGAGGGTTATGGTTAGTAATGAGCCTTTGTGGAGGCCCCTATGCGAGCCTGCGAGGCAGTCAGAAAATTATTCTTCTTAACATACTTATAAATGAGATTATATATATATATTTTTAAACAAAGTTATCAACAGCTCAAGAGATCATAAAGTCTTGCGTGCATAGGTGCACAATAAATTCATTGTACACCAACTTTGAAGTGACCTTTTTACTCATAAGAGTGACCCTTTTTTCTCGTCAGAGTCACCTTTTTCATGTTAGAGTAACACTCTTTGAATAATTAGAGTGACTCATTCTCACATTAAATTAACCCACCATGTGTCTTATTGAAGTTACCCTTGGCAAATGGGTGCACAATAATATTAATATTAATACGAAGAGATACCTTCATCAATCGATTATTAGTTTTGTGTAAGATATTAGGTCTTTATCTTAATTAGAAATAAATGTTTCCCCAATTGGACACACACTATTTTACCTAACGATCATTATTTGGTTCTTGGATGAGTCCTAATAGCTGGATTATATTAGTTTATCAGAATAAGAAAAAGTACTCCCTTCGTTCTCATTTGATGTTTCCATTTAGAATATGGGGAAAAATCAATACAAATTAGGGTGTATGAGAATCTTTTTAATTTTATAGGAAAATTTGTCAGGAATAAGTCAACCTTTGCGTTGACCGCTTTTAACAAGTCTACCTTTATTTATTCCACTAACAAGTAAACCTTGTAACCACTTTTGCTTTTAACAAGTTTTTTTACCGGTGACCTAGTAATAACTTGTTAGTTTAGGTGACTAATCCACGTGTCTTATTCCAATTAGTTCTAATTAATTAATTAATTAATTTTAATTTTATGTCACTTCCTTTTGTTGTTTTTCTCTCTCCTCATCTTCTTTGCCTTCTGCGCCATTTGCTCCTCTCCCTTCTCTCTACTCTCACGCTAACTCTCATTCTCCTTACCATCACCATAACAATAAGGTTTTACTACCTCTTTCTCTCTCTCCTTTTTTCTGATTGCTATTTTCGTTGATCGCCCGCAGTATTATGATCGTGCTTGATTTTTTTTTTAAATTGTAAGTTTTCAATTTCAGTTGCAATCATGTGGAACAAAAGTGGATTTGTGTTCATAAAGATTATATTCACTTGAATTAATCATGTAAATTGCAGTCGTAATTATTTTAGAGTGTACTTTTTAATTTCAGTTGTAATCTCTTTGAATCGCTATGATTTTTCCTTGAATTGGTTCGAAATTTTTAAGTTTAGTTGATGATTGGTGCACTGAAGATAACTATGATTTCCATTGGTTCGAGAAAGAGAAGTGGTGACTACAATGTGATATGGTTCTGTTACATTGCTGTATTAGTTTAGTTTGTTGTTATTGTGGTGGTGGGGGTGGTGGTGGTGGTGGTGATATTGTTTGATAGTGGTGGTGATAGAGTTTGATGGTGTTGTTGATAGAGTTTAATAATGGTGGTGGCGCTTACGTTTTTATCGATGTCGGGAGATTGGTACATTGCAAGGTATTGATTGAGGTTGTTCTCAGGCAACAAAATGAATAGCCAGTCTTTGTAGATGTCTGCCATAGCCAATGTTTTTACTTTTCGTGGAAAATTGTTATTTTGAAAATGATTTTCTTAAAATAGCATAACAAAACTAATTCCAAAGGTGAATTTATGTTTTACATTACTTTTTTTTTGGTTTAATTGTATCACAAATTGGCTCAAATTTCAGTCGTAGTTATGTGAAACTCAAGTGAATTTGTGCTCATGAAGACTATACTTGAATACTTTGATTTCAGTGAGGGTGGTGGTGTTTGGGTGCCACTGAGAGTGGTGGTGTTTGGGTGCCACTGAGAGTGGTGGTGTTTGGGTGCCAGTGAGGGTGGTGAGTGTGAGTATGGGCGTGGGGGTGAGGGTGAGTGGAGGGAGAAACGAATTTTGTTCTTTTTTTTATATTTTTTTAATATAAATTTTAAAATTTAAATGTTCAATAAAATAGTGAGATGTGTCATTTTAACCTGTTAAACAGGTTACTAAGTGGTATAGTCGGTAAAAACTTGTTAAAAGCAAAAGTGGTTACAAGGTTTACTTGTTAGTGGAATAAATGAAGGTAGACTTGTTAAAAGCGGTCAATTCAAAGGTTGGCTTATTCCTGACAAATTTTCCAATTTTATATTGTATAAAGTGTACTTTGATACCTTTTTGCTTTTGAAAAAAAGAGAGAGAAAGAAAAGTGGGTGAATGGAAAATAAAATATTCTAAAGTGGGTCATGTGTAAGACAAAAAGTAAAAAAATGTACTGAAAATTTGGTTGTTAAAGGGTAAGATGGAGAAATAAATATTCTTATAATGAAAAAGATTCAAAGTGGGACGAACTTTTTGAAACATCCCAAAAAGGAAATGAGAACATCGAAAGGGAACGGAGGGAGTATGTAGTATGTTTCAAGATCAGAATATTCTACTTTGTAGTTGTATTATTGATTACTAATCATAATATTACAAGCTAGTGTTGAAACTAAAGATAATTTTATTTAGAAGCAAATTTGACAAAGCATAAATATAATCAGAACCTTTTGGTGATATGCTATAATCATACAATTCAAGCTTAACACAATCTGATTTTGGAAACATGATTGGTCAAGGAAAATAATAGAATGGTTGTTGAAGCTTTGACCCCATAAAGAATCACATGTGAGTGTTACACATTGATAATTGATTAACTTGGAGAGAGATGTCCACCTAATAAGGCTAAGCGGCTACTCCCCTAGCCACATGGTTTTAAGGTGGAACATCCTTTTGTCTTGTACGTGGACTATCTCTTCTCCTTATGGGTGCGGCGCAGGTCTATACTTAACATGGTATCAAAGTCATGCCCACGACTGGGACCTTTAAAAGTTAGGGCCAATTAAAAAGGGACCTCACATGTAAGCGAGAGTGTTGAAGCTTTGGTCCCATAAAACATCACATGTGAGAGCCTTACATTGATTAACTTGGAGAGAGATGTTCAACTAATAAGGCTATGGTTTTAAGGGAGAATCTCCTTTGATCTTGAGAAGTGGACTCTCTCTCCTCTTCATGGGTGCGACCCAGACCATACTTAACAATGGGATATAGGCTATATGTTATAGCAGTAGTTAGGGCGTGTTCTCTTCGGCATAAAACAAATGAATTAAACTGAACTGAACTGATTGGAGCTGAGCTGCACTAAACTAAACTGAATTGAACTGATTGGAGCTGAACTGAACTAAATTGAATTAAATTAAATTAAATTGAATTAAATTAAATTGAATTAAATTAAATTGAATGTAATAAATATATAAATAATACTTAAGCGATAATAATATAAATATTAAATAATAATTATAATGATAAGTAATAATAATGAATAATTAATAATTAATGTATAATAATAATAATATTTTGGATACTTTTAAATGATATTTATAAATAAATAATATTAATAATTATAAACTAATAATAATAATAATTAATGATAATAATGATAATTAATAAAAAATATTTTATATTATTTGTATTAATATATTAATACTTGATGATATATAATAACAATAATATCAGAAGTAGATTAATATTATTATTTTCATAATTAGATTTAATAGTATAATAATATTTAGTAATAAAAATAATGACTGGGTCCATGGGTCGGACGGCGCAAAATTGTAAAATAAACCATTTTGACGCAATTTAATTGGTTTATGAGCTAAAAAGTGGGTTGATTTATGATTTTGACCTAAATCATGTTCCTCCCTAATAATATAGTAATAATAATGAGTAAAGTAAACAAAATAATATATAGAAATAATAATAATAATTATTATAATAATAATATTTTAATAATAATAATAATATAATAATAATAATACTTAATAATAATAAGAGTAATTAGTAAAATAAATTAGACTAACATAATAATAATATTTAACAAAATGGTTATAAAAGAACGGAGCTGAACTGAATTGAACTGAACTGATTGGAGATGAACTGAATTGAACTGAACTATACTGAAAATAAGCTGGGGAGAACAGACCCTTAGTATAGCCATACAATTTCAACGCATAGTTCATCAACTAAAGTTAGTCAGACCCTATTTTTTGGGACTAAATTGATGAAAATTAACTTTATTCAAGTTCAATTTACTTCAAAAAAATTCTGTTCAGTTCAATTTAGTTGTGTTAGTTTCATTTCCCAGTTTCTTCTCTAAATTACTTCACCCGTTCCAAAATTAAATGCAACAGTCAATATTTTGCACTATTCACAGTATGTACTTTGACTAAAGATTTGAGCTTTACACCTAATGAAAAACATAGTCAAGTGGGATCTTGTTAGATTCATCTCGTTAAATACTTTCGTAATATCAACTTCATATATTTTTACTTGTATATTATTGTAGATATTAACCGTCAAAGTTATGTCTTGACAATCGTGAAAAGTAAATTTTTGCAATTAAATTGAAACGGAGGAAGTATTTCAGTTCACTTCGAACAAATTCAATCATTTCAATCCAAATGAAGGAGACTTAAGTGTAGGTAGCACAACCCGATCTCCTAAAGTAGTAAAGTGTAATATTGAGGGATGCCATGTCTCCAAATAATGGAACTCATTATGTGATCTATTAGATAGATTGGTGCATACATATCTTCTAATTGATTTTAAAGTTTTATGTACCAACTACTGTATTTTATTATTATAATAGCTTCATAATATATTCTAATTTAAAATATATCAGGTAGAGACATACACTTTCCAAAAATTATTAAAAGAGACGATATAATTTTAATATAAAAGTAGATATAGCTATCAAACGGATTAAACTAGTTCACTGGAAAAAAAATTAAACTAGTTACTATTGGGTTAAGTCTAATTTTAATATTAGGCTTGCCATTACCTAATTTTAATTTAAAAGTAAACGGTCTCTTACAAAACTTGCTCTACACTACTTTGTCCTATATTATTAGCCCACTATTACAAACCAACCCTTCTCTTTTTCATTATTTGGTCATACCCAATAATTTATCTACCACATGTTATGTTGTAAGTGCTCAGGTTTAGCACCTAAGCCATTCACAATCCAGCATGAAATTCATGATCCATGAACCAGGGTAGGAAGAGCCAGACATGTCCCTGCAGCAAGTTCTTTTCAAAAATTACAACTCCAACCTATTCTTCTTGGCTATTATTATGTTTTTGCAGATAATAATAAAACATAATGTACATAAAACAATAAAACAAATCACAAAATATGATTTAACATAAAAATTCGATAATCGAGTGAAAAAAAAGATGCATTATTAGAAGGCTTTCAAGACCTCCCCAATTCAACCTAATCACTATAAAACTCGGACTCCCTTACACAAGAGCCGCTTGACCTGAAGTCTTGCTCATGTCTCATCCAAACTCTCATATCTTAACTTTCTCAAGCCGCACACGTACAACCTGTATCTCGAGACATGTATTTATAGTCAATTAAGAGTAACAAAATACTACTAAATAGTTTTGAGTCAAAAACTTAGAAAATGCAGTCCGACAATTATTAGCCCATCAATTAATATGTTAAACAAAAGTTATAAACTTCTCATCTCTCATCTCTCATCTCCTTACAAAAACTTTTAGATGCTTCATTCGCCAGGTAATAACTTCTTAGTTATGAAATTTACACATTTTCTAGAAAATAGTTAGCGATGGGTTTATAGTGTTTTCTTCAAATATCAACTATCGTTATTCTATATATCTATGAGTATTGGATATGAACCTAATGAGATATGTGTGAACCAATGAGAAAGCAAATACTAAATTATAAATTATAATGAAGACCCTACCCTGATCCAACAAAAGAAATAAAATGTTTAATTGTAACAACGACCATATCGAATTTCGATCGAAATGCAAATTTTTTATAACGAGACGAAGGAAGTAGTTACTAAAAAAACTCTCAAAAGTTTATAAGGTTCAAATTTTAGTAATTTGACTAAAACAGTTTGATCACAGCATCTAATACAAGACCAGCACTAATTAAAATACAAGTTTTTTTTTTTAAAAAAAGAACAAACAGTAGTTTTAGTTGTATATGACCAAAATGGAAAGTTACAAAGACGAGACAAGGCATAGAGGTTGGCAATTAGAAAAGCTTCTCTATGTATGAAGAATAACATTTCTCCATGAAGAACCATCCACGTGTCCACCTGACGTAATTCCCAAAAGTGGGTCCCTTTGGGCACTCAGCTAACCCTTATGGCTTATACACTCTTGTTACACCATGCCCAATCCCAAATTCTTCTCTATTTAAACCCTACATTCAAGTATTCAACTCCACCACCTTCATCACAACTCTCTCATCCTCTCAAATCCCCTAATCACACACTCATATACTAAACATTTCCATAAATATTGCCCTTCCTCATTTTCCCACCTTAAATTCAATAATTAAGCGTATCTCGTATACTTCGTTGTACCACTACATAAACAGTGTTACTGATATTATATGGGGACAGTGGAGGATCATCAATATGTGTACTCTACTATGAATATGGAGCAGTGTAAGAGCCGAGTGGCGGTGCCACCACCTCAACCATTTTTCAAGTCACTACAAACATCCTTGAAGGAGACATTCTTCCCCGACGACCCGCTAAGGCAGTTCAAGAACCAGCCAAGGTCTAGGAAGTTCATACTTGGGTTGCAATATTTCTTTCCCTTCCTTGAATGGGCGCCCAAGTATTGTTTGGACTTCTTGAAAGCAGACCTTGTTGCTGGGATCACCATTGCTAGCCTTGCTATTCCCCAAGGGATTAGCTATGCTAAGCTTGCTAACTTGCCCCCAATACTTGGACTATGTAAGTACTAGTGTACTTCTTATAAACTTCATGTTTTTCAAAAACTGGCAATAGTTTAGCTTGCATATCTACCAATACACAACTTTAACCTACATATCTTCAATGGTATATATATTAGTATAAATTATAAATTTTAGTAATTTGAAAATATACAGAGAGAAATTTAATAAAAAGTACCTATATAACATTTTACAAAGACTAGGGTTCGATGGTCTATCCATGAACATATGGATAGACCTTATGAAACTTTAAGTTTTTGACTTATAGTTCAACGTTCTAAAATTTTAACAATTTACACTAATAAGTGAAAAAACTTAATTGTATGGTCAAATTTAAAGTTAAAACCTTTATATTTTTACCATATTATCCATAAGTATTTGGATAGGCCATCTAACCCAAAACTTAATTATTTTTTGTATAGTAATCAGAAAACATAGTGAACATGAAGTATTAGTATGTAAATAGTGTAATGTCAAACCATATGTAATTTAGAAGAAGGAAAAAAAACACGAAAAACATTATTTATTATAATTGCGCTCCTTCTTGAGCATGGATCAAGGTTAATTCTATAATAGAATGATGAATCATTCAATAATTATAATGTGTATGAATATTACTTATTCCTTCCGCTCCTTTTTATTCCTTTTGATTTTTTTTAAAACTTTTCAATGCAGAAAATAGACCAATACTTCTTGATGAAATTCTAATAAGATTTCACGTGATAATTTAATTTTATGTTTCATTAGGATTTTATACAGTCAAAACTTAACTGGATAAACATTTTATTCCATAAGAACAAATAGAAAAGAAGGAAATATTTTGAGTTCGAAACCTACCTGAATTTTTGACCTAAGTGCCACTCACTGACTCACGTACCAAATTAGATGGGGAAAAGGGGTAAAAAGAATAAGTAAACTTCTGAGGGGCTAATTAGAGAGCTAATGATAGCTACCTTTTGTTATAATTGGATAGTCACTGCATAATTATAGCTGTAATGACAGCTAATGTTCATTGCTGTAAGCTATTGCTCAGTGCCTAACTGTTTAACATAATCTTAAGATCCTTAATAGTGGTGTAGGAAAACAATTAACTATAGTATACTCCCTCCGTCCCACAATTATGTTCCCACTTCTTGAATATACGTGAGGTATGAAATAATGAAGTGGGAAGAACATTGTTGGACGGAGGGAGTACTATAGAAAAATTAGATACTACTGTAAGTAGGGTAGCTGAAGATCCAATGAACATACAATTGGATACGTGTTACTTTCACACTTTTTATACTTTATCTATTTTTATTATATACTTGTGTGTACCATGTACATGATAAAATATTAGTAGCAACTCATTATATAGATATTGTTACTAAAATTATCTTTCAAAAAAATTCATATGGCGTAAGCTATTCTATATGTTGGGATTATTTCAGTATATTAAGTTATTAACAGATTATACACATAAAGTTCAAAGTTAACAAAGACTTAAGGAGATTCTTGTTGCTAATTATATTGAAAAAAAAGTATGTTTTTCTTCTCTTTTTTTTATATGAGGTATATTAAACATGTATCTCCCTTTTCAGATTCCAGCTTTGTACCACCATTGGTGTATGCCATGATGGGAACCTCCAAAGATGTGGCCGTAGGGACCGTGGCTGTGGGATCGCTCTTGACCGGATCTATGCTAAGCGCAGCCGTCGATCCGAACGAAAACCCTAAGCTATTCCTTCACCTGGCTTTCACTGCCACCCTTATTGCCGGAATTTTTGAAGCAGCTTTAGGCCTATTAAGGTTGGTACAATAACATAAATTTTCTAGTTTAATTAGATAACTTAGGATTCACCCTTTAGAGAAAGGTCCGCTAAATTTTACTTGTATCAAAATTAATAAAAGAAATTGACATAAATTTTCTAGTTTTAGTGTACTAACATGAAAAATGTCATAAGAGAATCTATAGAAAGATACGGATGGCGATGGTGCAAATAACGGCATCTGATCTCAACTCATTTGTTCCGATACAAGTTAATATATACCAAGACTCATATACCAATTTTTTGTTTTCCATATTTTGTAAACATACATATCGATATGTAATGGTTGCCCGACATGCCAAGCTTATTGTACATATATAATCACAACCTAAACTTACACCGAGTCCATCGAGGGCCTCTTACTAGGTCATTATTCCATCACGGGTGATATATGTGCCCAATGACGCGTTCTACTGACATCCTTACTAGTATGCATTTTAAAGGTGTCCTTACTAGCTATTACGCGTTAGAGATCCTCTTATACACCAGATCTATATTTGAGACATAAAGGATAGAAATAAAATGCGTGTAGTAGTAGATCAGTTACTAAAACTCTTATAACATCACAAATTTAACCATTAGTATATTGATTTATATATTGATAAAATTGTGAAAAATAATTTAAATATACGTTGGCATAGTCCAACAATGTTTAACATACATAATAACATTTGTGTTTATATGTTAGAGGAAAGTATGTGTAAAAAGTAAAAAAAAAATGAATAGATTTGAAAAGAGTTACAAATATTTTGAAAACCAATAAAATATTTAACAACAAATAATTTTAATAAATATAATTTTAATACGACATATATTCTTAATATATAAATAGTACTACATATGATTACAAATCTCTATCCTATTGCCTTTTCATCCCTCTTTCTTGATATGCTCATATATGGTTTAAGTATGATTGGACAAAATAGTGGGAAAAAGGCCATATAATCACAAAAATGATACAAGTTCCAATACTATTATTCATTTTACACAAGGAATATAAAGTAGTACAAATTATGCATTCAGGAATATAAGTCCCGCATAGCGATGCATGAACCCATGACAACAAAAAGGTTTCGAAATAAATGATACTTTTGTGAATATGCAATTGGATTATTGTATTACTTTTTTGAACTTTTGTAAATTGGTTTCTATGTGGGTTTTTAAACATACATCCCACTCTTAATTCAGACATTGGAAGAAATCTTTATTAGTGTGATTGGTAGCACATCAATTTCGTAATATCAAACTCTTAACGAAGTCTTCTTATTTCATACTAGTCCTCGATCACTAGAAGTTCACATGCATCATTGTTTTTGATATTGTGAAGCAATACTACAAAAATTACTTCATTTTTTTGGAATTGGTAGAAGAACTTTTATCAAATACCGAAATATCATATAGGTCAATCCGATTCAACTATACATGAATATATAATTGGTTACAATTACTCATTAGATTATACAAATTCAATAACTAATAACTAATATAATAAGGAGTATATGTGCAGACTTTAAAAGACAATATATTCTTCATTTGTCCATAATTAGTTTTCACATTGTCCCAACTTTATTTTAGTTAGAAATAGGAATTTTAGGCTATCAACTATAAATCATCAATGAATTAGAAATTAGACATTATTTTAAATTATAGTACTTATTAAAAACAAAGGGAATAAATCCAAAATAAAGGAGGAAAACTGTTAGAAGGTTGTAAAAAGGCCACATTGTTTATACTGCGAACCATTGCTATAGATACCTCTACCATTCAGAAATGATAGCTACTTATTTTATATTTGTAAAAAATATCATATTTTCCGGTTTATATAAGCGAGTATTCTAAACTATACTTAATTAATTCCATGGATTATTGAATTAGTGAAATGATTAATTTCATACCAAAAAAGTAGATTGTGAGTTATTGTGATTAACTTTACAAATTAAAGGGTTAATTATTGATGAATAATATTGATAATTATGCAGGCTAGGGTTTATAGTGGATTTTTTATCACATGCAACAATAGTGGGGTTCATGGGAGGAGCAGCTACAGTTGTGTGCTTGCAACAGCTGAAAGGAATACTTGGACTTACTCATTTCACTCAGTCCACAGATCTCATTGATGTTATGCATTCTGTCTTTTCCCAAGAACACCAGGTTTAATTTGTTTATTTTACTAACAATTATTGTACTAACCACTAACACTTCTTAATTAATTGTCTAAATATTGCTCAATCTATTCAATTATTCTCATCAATGGAAGCATGTAGTAATATTTTTGGTATGACTAGTTTAGTCCTTTTCCTCCTAATACACTCTCTCACGTGAACACATGCATGTCACATTAATACACTTTTTCTCTATTTAGTTATTGACATAATAGAATGATTTCATCATATAGAGAGTTATTAGTCATATATATATATTTTTATTTTCTTTTTGATCCTAAGAAGAAGAGAATAATTACTCATCTTTAATGAATTCCAACTAATTAATAATGTACTCGGTGATGTTTGTATTATTTTGCAGTGGAGATGGGAAAGTGCAGTACTGGGATGTGGTTTCCTTTTCTTCCTCCTCCTAACTAAATACTTTGTAAGTTACTCCCTTGGAGAGTGTATTTGATGCTTCGATCTATATAATTAAACCAGATTAGGCTTGATCACCCCTTTATGTATTAACATCTAATTAGACCTGATTAACCTTAATTAGATCGTATATATTATATCTGAAACTTAATTTTCTTAACTAGAAAAAAAAACCTTACTTGTCTAATTGGCGTGAAGAAATGAAAATAATTTAGTAATATATACATCGATAAACTTAAAGAGGATAAAAAATCATAATTTGGAAGTCAAAAATATTGTTACTTCCTCCGTATCTTTTTAGTTGCTACACTTTCTTAAAAAAAAGAAATTTCTTTTTCGTTGCTACACTTTCTTTATTTGGCTTTTCCCTCTCTATCTTTCTCCTACCACATGGCTCCCCTTTTTTTTTCCTCTCTATCTCTTTCACATCAAAAAAAATGCATTGAAAACCGAAAAAAAAGTGTAGCAACTAAATTGATACGGAGGAAGTACTATTTCTGTTAAGAATATCATTTTAAATTTAAGGTGGTAGAGGAGTAGAGGACAATATATATATAGTACATAAATTTGATCTACTTTGTTTCTTCGTTTTGTCAATTTTTATACCTGCATGCATGTCAAGGGCAAGTTCTAATTGACTATATGAAGTAATACATTGAAAATAAAGGATAGGATTCTTAGCTAGGTTGCATCACTTTATGCTTTTACATTTTAAAAAAATGAAGACTTTTTTCCAACTACTTCCAATTATTGCTGATTTTGTAATTCTTTTATAATTGATATTATTGTAGAGCAAGAAAAAGCCAATGTTCTTTTGGATATCAGTGATGTCTCCATTGATTTCAATCATTTTGGGAAGTCTTCTAGTTTATCTCACCCATGCTGAAAAACATGGTGTCCAAGTGGTAAGCTTCATAAACCTACCTTAACCCCACCCCCCTTTCTCTTGGAGTTATATTTTACAATTACATGCATCAATCATGCATAAAATTTGATTAACGTTACTTTATATATCATGTATGATATGGTTGTTAGGGATACAAGGGCCCGATGTCATTTGTGTTAGAGATAATTAAAGTCTAATTGGTACTCAAATCACACCTAAATAGTATAGGGTTTAATAATACAAGAGAATAGCACATTTGGTAAATTTAAAAACTCTTAATTAATGGAGATACATAAATTATTTACTGCTTTACCAACGATAGCAACAAAAGTTAATTATATGACTATATGATTTTACATTATATGTCATTTTCCACCTAACTATTGATGACAATCTGTAATAACTCATCACATTATTATATGCCATAACTAGTAAGAGAAGACACATGCCATGTAACAAACTTCACTCCATGAATGAGGCTTTTGGAAAGTATGAAGTGATCGAAGTCACAAACCTATTCAACATAGTTAACAAATGTAGGTTAGGTTTGTGGTAACCAACATGTGAATGGTCCATTGATTGTTTAGTTATGTACGGTAATGAACAAGTCACTTTAACCACAGAAAAATTTGAGAAGTCATCAAAATCATATGCTGGTGTCGTTAAGAAAACAGTGCAAGAAAATATGAGAAGATGTAGCATAAATTCGTTACATCATACATCGAATGTGTAGTAAATGAACTCGAACTTTTATGGTCCGAAACATATTTGGATTAGATCTATTATCAATTTATCATCAAAGGGCAAAAAACAAACCATTTGGCAACAAAGTGATATTTATTCAGAACTTTTTCTTATCTTTTTGCATTTGAAAGTGGGTCAAAGATCCACAAAATCCAACCACTAATAGTGGTACCTTAGGACCACAACATATGCAATGAGTTCCATACGCAATAAACGAGCCACAAATGCAACACACAAGAGAATTATGAAGAATATTGGTTTTCTTCACTGAGTCCAAATTACTACTGGCTAAAAGTCTTTTATGCAATTATAAGGTAGGGCCCATTGCCTATACTCGTTGAAGAATATTATTGTTGGGTGCTCACCCTTAACCCAAAATGATTCTATTTGGGGTGAGCTTTTTGGGCTGACCCATGATGTCACAGTTGGGTTATTGGGTGGGACGTTTCTTTAAAATGGAGGTGTCATGTCACACACCCACTTCTTAACAGAATAGAATCTCCCCTTTTTGTTTAGTACTTCCCCTTCTCCTCATTACCACTTCAACAAACCTTTCCCTTCTCCAAGGTCTTAAATACTCAAATTGACCCGATCCGAATAATTTGATTCGAGATCTGAATTAGACCCATGTATAGTGATTAGGGTTGGCAATGGGTCTTGGACCCGACCCAGACCCAGACCCATACACCCATTTATAAGGGTATGGGTCCAAATTTTGTAGACCCAATGGATCTGGGACGGGTCTGGGTCCAGGTCCAACTATGTCAGACCCAGACCCGGTCCAGACCCTACCCACAGACCCATCTACATAAAAAAATATTCAAAAAGAATAAAGTTGTAATTTGTGACTCTATTTAAGGCATGTAATAATGTAAGTTTAAACATTTTATGAGCTATATTATGTTAATTGTATGATTTGTATCGATACAAGCCTTAACCATGGTCAAAGGAACCTACAAAATAAGCGAAATAAATTTATTAGATAAAAAAATACTATTAAACTTCATATTCAAAAGAACCCACTAAGGACCTAGACCAAAGGATCTAGATCTAGGTCTGAAAATTCTAGATCCAATGGGTCTTGAAGAAATTAATGGGTCTGGGTCTGAATCTGGTCAGACTCGACTCAGACCCTACCCATTGTCATTCCTAATGGTGATATAAGATCTATCTCAAACTTGACCTAAATCAGACAGACCAGAACTTCACATGATCGGTATCTAAATCAGATATATGCTAAGTATAATGTCGATTATGATTCCCCATCATTAAATGCACCAAATTTAATTTTATTATTTGGTTATTTACTTTCATATTATCTCAAGTCTGCTATTTGTAGTTATTGGCTTATTTTTAAATTATTTATTTAAGGAAAAATAGCCTAGAATAATGCAACCTTTGGGCGATTCGCAAATAATAATGCAACCTAAAGATTATTTTGGAATAATGCAACCTTTATACCCCATTTATTTTAAATGGGGTAAAACCGGATTTAACCTAAAGAAGAGGTTAACTGTGACACGTGGCGTTTAGTTATTGGTTATCATAAATAATTCTTTAAAAAAAATATAAACAAAATGATTAAAAAAAAAACAAAAAAGCAAAACCCCCCTCCCCCTTCCCGGCAGCCACGAACCCACCTGCACACCCCACCCCCTCCTCCCCTCCCCCAGCCACGAAACCGCAACCACTTTCACCGCCGTCGCCGCCGAAACAGCCAGACACCGCCGACGAGCCAACCCCTCCAAGCACACACCTCCCTTTATCCGGCAAACCACCACGCATTCTCCTTTTTCACACCTCCCCGTTCGCGCAAACTACCACGCCACCGTCCTACCTTCCCGACGAACACCAGCGCAACACTGATCGTTGTTGGCGACTTGGCGTCATGAGTGTCGGTGGTCTAGTGTTGTTGGAGGGGGTTTTGGTCCGTCGTAGGTGGTGGCTTTGTGGTTGTTGGCTGCGAAATACATCAAGGAAGAGGGTGGACGTTGTTGGAGGCGGTTTTGGGCCGCACAAGGTTAGGTTTGTGGTTACCGGCGATGGGGGTCGAAAATCCGGCGGCGGGGGTCAGAAATCCGGCGAGGGGTGGGGGTTGGGGCTGGGTTTAGTTTAGGTTTTTTAAGTTTTTTTTTTAATCTTATTATTTAGAATTTAAAGTTTTAAATAAAAGTTACCTATGGTTCTGGTCACCGGTCATTTGTCCTGTTTAAAATAAATGAGGTATAAAGGTTGCATTATTCCAGAATAATCTTTAGGTTGCATTATTATTTGCGAATGGCCAAAATGTTGCATTATTCTAGGCAATTTTTCCTTTATTTAAAACAAATATTGACCTGCGAAACAAACTCGACCTAATCCAATCTGAACCCAACCTATAAACAAGTATACCTAGAATAATAAGAGACCTGAAGCGTACTCGACCTAAATCGTCCTTTTTACCTCTAGTTATAGTTCTCTTCCACTACCTTGGAATTTAAAAAAAATTCACCTCTAAGATTGTTATATTTATTATTATTATTATCATTTATAATTATTAACTACATTTATTATTATAATATTTTCATTATTATTTAATTTAATTTAGTTTAATTCAATTCGGTTTCATTTATTGAATTTTAAAACAAAGACATGATTCTACAATTTGAATTTTCCTAAGGATGAGAGTAACATCACATCATCTCCTAGTAGTATCATAAACAAAAATTGTACCACCAAACTAACTTTTAGTATCACCAAAATTTAAGATGTGGTACCATCTGAACTTCAATCTTAATTCTGCTAGTTGCTAATTGCTATTATCAGCATCTCTTAATCCCTTTGTACCCACCAGACTCCTAGAAATGAATTTTTCCCTATAGTTTTAATGGCAATTCATTGAATTATTGTGTGTTAATATATTTGCAGATTGGATCCTTGAAGAAGGGCATCAATCCACCATCCTTTGGAGACTTTGTATTTAACTCTTCTTACTTTCCAGTGGCTCTCAAAACTGGCATTGTTACGGGTGTCATTGCAATGGCTGTAAGTTTTTATGCCTTTGCCCTAAAATTTTCAGTTTATAAGATTAAGGACATCATCAAAAATTATTTAGTGACGCATGTCACTTAATCGAACTAATCTTCGGTTTCGATTTCAACCAAATTGTAGTTGAAATCCTATTATTTTGTACCACATGAGCACATCGGATAGTGAAAACGAAGGCAAAAGATTTCATGACTCACGACAATAAATGAGCAAACTTAACGACACATTCATTATAAACCTGTGTGTATCATGCACATGTATATCTAATTTTTGCAAGTATACAAGGCTTTATCCCACTTAATTATTCGGGAGGGCATTGCACCATGTCCATGGGCACAATACGTTGGGTGTATAATAGAAATTGCAGCAACTTAATTAATCACTACAATGTAATTATATGCAGGAAGGAATTGCTGTAGCAAGAAGTTTTGCTATGTTCAAGAACTATAATATTGATGGAAACAAAGAAATGGTTGCCTTTGGTGTGATGAACATACTTGGCTCTTGCACTTCTTGTTATCTAACCTCAGGTATATGAAATTTTCGTCATGCATGTTAGCTAGGAAGAATAAATTCCAACTCGAATATATTATAAAGTAAATGATTTTCTCAAAGTACTAATTACAATTTGTTACATAAATTTGTGTACTAGGTCCATTTTCGCGATCAGCTGTGAACTACAATGCAGGGTGCAAAACAGCAGTTTCAAACATAGTCATGTCAATTGCTGTGATGATCACACTGCTATTTCTAACACCATTGTTCTACTACACCCCTCTTGTGGTCCTCTCATCAATTATCATGTCTGCCATGCTTGGCCTCATAGATTATGAGGCCGCGATCCATCTATGGAAGACCGATAAATTTGATTTCGTTGTTTGCATAAGTTCCTATATCGGCGTGGTTTTTGGCAGTGTTGAAATTGGCTTAATGGTGGCGGTAAGTCAACAAACTTGCTTACTACGAGACTTGTTCCATTTTTTGTTTCCGTGCAACACAGTCAATTATTAATGTAAATCATTTTGAATTGAACTATAGTTGGATACCTATTGATCTGAGGTTTGAAAATTATGCAGGTCGCGTTGTCTGTGATAAGGGTACTGTTATTTGTGGCAAGACCAAGGACTAGCATTATGGGTAATGTACCGAATTCGATTTGTTATAGAAGTGTTGATCAATACCCTGATGCTCAAATTGTGCCTGGAATGCTCATACTTGAAATTGGTGGTCCTATATATTTTGCCAATTCTACGTACTTGAGAGAAAGGTAACGTATCTGAAAATGAAAATTCCTTCTAACTGCTAATAATGTTTAACATAGTTTTTAATGATTGAATGTTTGTTTATTATTAGGATCATAAGATGGATCGATGACGAGGAAGAAAGGTTGAAGTCAGCTGGAGAGAACAATTTACATTATGTAATCTTGGATATGAGAGGTAAGTTATTTTAGATACCAGTGTTAGGTAAAATTTTGTATGATTTTGTTACACATCTTGTAATAGAAGTACATGGTAGCAAGTAGTTAAAACAGAAGTAACTGATGGCTACAATAGTATAGTTATCACATGTTCAAATCCGCCAACCAATAGGCCGGGCTATCTGGGGAGTAGTGGAGTTGCCCATCTTTTCCAATGAAGCCAAGCCGAGTCAATGTACGAAATTATATTTCCTCCGTTTTTTCATACTTGCATCATTGAGGTTAGACACAAGAATTAAGGAGATGAAAAAGATAGAGAGAGTGAAAAAGGGACCCATGTGATTGGAGAGAGGTAGAGAGAAAATATTGCAAGTAATTTGCAACTTCCAAAAGTGGAAAATAATGTAAGTAAGAAAAACGGAGGAAGTAATTTGATAGGATTCCACTCCATAAAAAAATGTACGTGAAATGACAAAGGATAATATACATATCCGCTAAAGTCCGGTTTAGTGAGTTCGGTCCGGTTGTTCTTGTGAGCTTATTTTGTCTAAATTTGGGCATTGCAGCTGTTGGATGCATTGATACAAGTGGAATTAGCATGTTGGAAGAGGTAAAGAAGCTCATTGACAGAAGAGAACTCAAGGTAATTTTAGTTTTACAAATAATGTTCTTAACAAACAAACGTTATTATGATATTTCTCTTATTTATTTCCCACAAGATTATGTATATTCAAAATTCATTTATTTGCCTCTATTGGTTACTTTTTTGTAGCTTGTATTAGCAAGCCCTGGAGGAGAAGTGATGAAGAAATTGGACAGAGCAAAATTCATTGAGAATTTAGGACAAGAATATATACATTTAACAGTTGGAGAAGCTGTTGGAGCATGTAGGTACATGCTTCATACATACAGGTCAAAGTCAACGTCAAAGTCAACTCGAGAATCAGAGAAATTTAGCAACAATGTTTAAACCATATTTCATGTATATCCATCTACATACATTCATCAATCCTTTCCTAATTTGGTATTTAATTTCCTTTGGAAATTTTTATGTTATTTTGGTGCATGATAAGAAGTTGATTAAGAACAATTAGTTAGGTTGGGGAGCCAGATATTGGCAATTTGAATGAAGAGAAAAGTTGTGATTCTTGGCAGCTTTTTATGCCTACTGATTATCAACATGTAAACCTCTTTTGTAACGCATCAAAATGATGCAAAAGTGTGTAATTTATGAATCATGAAATGCTTAATGAATTTTGAATCTATATCAACTTGTAATTCGATCGGTTCGGTGTCATTACTAGTTTCCAACTTTTATTTTTATGATTTAAGAGCCATATGATATAAGATGTATGATAAATTTAGAATTGATTATATTTACTAATCATATTTGTTTTGAAAACTAACAAGAAAAAAATTAAACTACCTTTTTTGGTTTTCATATTTTGATTTTTGGTTTTCAAAGAAACAATTTAAGAAACATTTCTCTCAAGGAATTAACCAAAGCTTTTCAATAATTTAATTAAAATCTTTTAAATAACAGATTATAATAAAGATAATATTTTTGAATAAAATTAATATATTTTTAAATAAAATCTTTTCCTAAATTATTCCTAATTTAATAGGATCTAAGTCTAAATTAACTAGGAAACGAAAAGACCGAGTCTTTTAAACATCAGACTATACGCTCAACATAAGACATGTTTCCAAGTGTGTTCCCAAACCTGTGTTCCCAAAACCTACTGCCAAGGTCTCTTCACAACATAGGAACAAAACTCATTTCCATTTCCTTAAGCTAAGCATCCATGATCTTACATTTGATCTCATGCTTAATACCATTATCTACACCATATTCCCATACTTTAGGAACAACCAATGTCCAATACTTTGTATGTATGTTATACTAAACTTGTATTGAACGTGATTTAGTGGTAATTAAAACTGTTTTGGGATTAATGATGTTAATTAGGATGTCAAAATAATATCTTTTAATATCGTTACTGAATATTCTCCAAATATTCCACCCACTAATTATTTCATTATCTTTTCCTATTTAATCTTAACAACCTTAACCACTCTAGATCTAGGATGATCTTAAGGAAATATTTCTTTACATTAATCCAAAATTCCATGTGTTTGTGTATGTTCCCATATTACCACAAGAGGTTCTCATCTACCAATTTTCCATACCATTTTAATTCAAATATCATATAAACGCTTAAGGCTTTAGTTATGGGAACACCACCATACTTAATATATGAGAACTCATAGACTTCAATCTAAGGATCTTGTAAAGTGAGTTAATAGAAAGTGACACAACCTTTCTACCATTTAGATTCATTAAATCTAGGAAGTTTAACTAGAGACTCTAAAGCTTCATACCATCTTTATAACTCGTGTTGTCTTACCTTTCCGAATCTTGTTCCTTTTTGACATTTAGGAACTTAGATACAAACTCATACATTCTAAGCTTGTTTCATGTTAGAATAGTAGTTCGTTTCAATATCTTCACGTCAACCTTGATTATAATATTCTTTCTATCCATATATGAACAGTGCACCTCGCACACCTTTCATTCACAAGCATTCTCAATACTTTAGGCACAACCTTTCACAATTTTTTTTTTTACACATAAAACTTATAAACTCCGTTAGTTAATTACATTAGTTTGTCATCATCAAAATTATATTGGATCGACATGAATTTAAAAAGGATTAACTCAAACTAAAGACTTGTTCTCTTTAACTTGTTTTCAGTTCAGTTCAACTCAATCCTCTCCATTTCAGTTTCGTTCAATTCAACTTAGCGAAAGACTTGCGTGGACCTGGTCCACACTAGAAATAGTGTAGACCCGGTCACTTGCTTCCTGCTGAATCCCCCATTTGCCCATCGTCACTCACTCTTCAGTCTTCACTTCACTTTCCCTTAATCCTCACAACTTTCTCTCTCCTCTCCTTCACTTCCTCTCTCCTTTAAACTCGCCGGAATCCGATAACATTTTCGCCAATGACCGGAGAATTCTGCCGCTGAGATAGAAGAGATTATCGGAGAAGGAAGCAGCAGCAACAAACATAAACAAATTGATCTGGATTTTAGGAATTAAAATTGTAGGGTTTGCTTGAGGGTTTGCTTATTCATCGAATTCATCATCCTCTATATTCAGTAATGTTCCTTTGATTTCTGGAATTAAGTGCAAAATTATCAGGCAATCGATTATTAAAAAAAACTCCCAAAATTCTAAAAGTTTTTGGGCAAAGAAAGAGATGAAGCCAGAATATGAGATTGAATTGTGGAGAAGAAAAGGGTAAAAGAGGAGATGACGGAGATTAAGTGGTTGATTGTTGGGGTGAAGTGGTTTATTGGTGAGGAGCAATTAGAGTGATAAGGTAAGGAGGAGGAGCGAGTAGAACTTGGTTGCAAAAGAATAAGACAAGGTGACAAATGGTGGTGAAGTGGTTTGTTGGTGACGAGCAATTAGAGTGACTGGATATGTAAAGTGGGTGGATATGTCTGAAATGACCTCCCATCAACATTAATTCCTAATTTGCAACTTTAGGCAAAGTTTGATACCCACCTTTGCACTTGAGTCTTTGATTTCTGCTCATGTTAAGATTTTATAATTAAAAGTTACGGTTTAATAACTTAACTTTTAGCTACTTAATCTTAACTTTTAGTTATTAAACTGTAACTTTTAATTATAAAATCTTAACTTTTGTTAAAAAAAACCTTAACTTTTCATTCATAATACTTAACTTTTGATTACAAAACTTTGACTTTTGATTGTTAAACCTTAACTTTTAATTACAAAATATTAACTTTTGCTAAAAAAATCTTAACTTTTCATTCATAACAGTTAACTTTTGATTATAAAACCTTAACTTTTAATTAAAAAATCTTAAATTTTGCTATAGAAAACCTTAACTTTTGATGAGCGAAAATTTAACTTTTGCTAAAAAAACCATAACTTTTGGGACCTAGTCCTGGTCTACAATAAATTTAATGTAGACCGGGTCCATATTAGACTTTGTATCAACTTAATTATTTTCAATTCATCTCAAGAAAAGAAAAGAAAAGAAAAGAGAAGAACAAGTACACACTCCACTCAAGAGTTGCTATTTGCTAACTAGGGTTCTTTCCTAATCCGTATTCATTCCCACCAAATTAATCCCACCCTGCAAATTAAATTATGCCTCCATTGAAGAAGAAATCAAAGAAATCGAAGAAGAAGGATTTGAAGAAACTTAATAAGAACACCAAAACAGTGAATGTAGTTCCAATGGAGCTCAGACCCCTCGAATCTGATTGGTGGGATTCTTTCTGCCATAAAAGCTCCTCTATTCCAGGTACCCATTTCTTTATTTTTCTTCATTTCAGTGTTTTCTCTCATGAATTTGCAATTTGTTGATGTATGATTTTCTGGGTGTTTGTTATTTTTTTGAAATTTGTTTGTCTTAACACTCACTTGCAAACTTTTATTTGTTGATGTTGTTTGAGTTACGAGCCCTCTAATGGGCGCCCCTGTTCTAGCTGCTAGATAAGAATGTTTGGAAGGGTGGAAAGAGGATGATAATGTTATAAGGTTGGGAATTTATGCCAAAATTACACGTTTGTGTTATTAATATTTGAATGGTACTTACAATTCTTCATTTAGCTTATTATATGCAATCCTAAGGTTACATTTGGATGGACGGAAAAACGATTTTCCATGAAAATCATTATTCTAGGGAAAACCAATTTGCCTTGTTCTTTACATGAAAAATTGGAGGAGAAAGAAAAAAATGGAAAATTATTGAGAGGATAGATGGGGGTAAAGAAAAATAGGGAGGTAAGGAATAGGGGGAAACGTGTTTTGCCCAAGGAATAAAAATCCGGATACAGTCGCTACGCCGCTTAGAATAGATAACTCGGCTTGATTTGCTTAGAAAAATTCACATTATTAGAATTTTAAACCTTAAGTTGGCGTTTTTAAAGTTTTATAAGTATACTTAGCTATAACTTAATATGACCAAAAGTACCATATGGTTGAGTTATATGGTGAATAAAAAGTTACTTAAATCCGTATTCTAATATAAATATAAATAGATATTAAATCATATACAGTATATTATACAACTTGAAAGCCCACATCAAGTTTGTTTCTCCTTCAATTGGTATGTGTGCCTATTGTTTTGTGGTACTGTATGTGTTTTGTCCTTCTCTTTTTTTGGCAATTCTAATGAAGTAACGGACCTAACGGGTAAAAAAAACTAGTTATTTTACATAACGGACAACGTGGCGAGATGGGCGTGAATTTCATAGCAGCATTGAGTAACGACATTTCGCGTAACTACAAGGTCAAAATCCATTACATAACGGTCGATACGTAATGTAACGACCGAGTTTTCCCCTCCATCTAGGGAGGAAAAGTGGAAAACATTTCCAATCATTAGTAGGTTAACTACTTTCTACGCCTTACAAACCAAATAAAGGAAGACAAATTATTTACTCGGGAAAAATGTTTCCTCCCAAACATAAGGATTCTAAGTGTTATGTATATCATTTTTTTCATTTTTCATTAAAAATTCTTCTTCTTATTTGACGGCCCGGGGTGCCCATTAGCTCTTGCCTTTGAGCTATAGCGGTTACAGGGTATAATAGTGTTATGTTTGTTGTTGTTTGTTAATTAGCTAAGTTTGTTAAGTTTGTTATCAAAAGGCCTAAAAGATGTGGTTTGTTATCAAAAGGCCTAAAAGATGTGGTTAATTGACTACCAATTTTATTACATGGGGAATTTCAGGTTTAACCATACCTAGTGATGAAGAGGAGGCTTTCAAGTATTTTTTTAGGGTGTCCAAAAAGACTTTTGAGTATATATGTTCAATTGTAAGAGAGGACCTGATATCGAGACCACCCTCCGGGTTAATCAACATTGAGGGGAGGCTTTTAAGTGTTGAGAAACAAGTTGCTATTGCAATGAGGCGATTGGCTTCTGGTGATTCACAAGTCTCGGTTGGTGCTTCATTTGGGGTTGGTCAGTCCACTGTTTCTCAGGTCACTTGGAGATTTATTGAGTCATTGGAGGATCGTGCTAGGAAGCATATTAAGTGGCCTGATCAGGACAGGTTGGAGGAGATTAAATCAAAGTTTCAGACTTTGTTTGGGTTGCCGAATTGTTGTGGAGCGGTAGATGCTACTCATATTCTCATGACTCTTCCGGCTGTCCAAACTTCAGATGACTGGTGTGATGAGGCCAAGAATTATAGCATGTTGCTTCAGGGAATTGTTGATGATGAGATGCGGTTTCTGGATGTTGTTACTGGTTGGCCTGGGGCAATGACTGTGTCTAGATTTTTGAAGTGCTCTGGGTTTTACAAGCTGTGTGAAAATGGAGAACGATTAAATAAAATATCGAGGTTAGAAGATGTAGAGATCAAGGAGTACATAGTTGGTGGAGTTCACTACCCTCTTCTTCCATGGCTTATAACCCCTTATGAAAATCCAGATTTTTCAGACCTTAACTTAAAATTTAGGGCGGCACATGAGGCTGCAAGGTTACTTGCTGTGAAGGCATTATCACACTTAAAGGGAAGCTGGAGAATTCTTAGCAAGGTCATGTGGAGGCCTGACAAGAGTAAGCTGCCCAGCATTATCTTAGCCTGCTGTTTACTCCACAATATTATGATCGATTGTGGTGATAAGATGCTATCTGAAATTGTTTTTCCTGGGCATCATGACTCAGGTTATGTAGAGCAGCCCTGCAAGTTTATTGATAAATCAGGGAGTACCATGAGAGATAGTTTAGTTAAATTTTTTCAGTCTAGTTAAAGGAGGCACTGATTACCAATGCAAGAATGTCCTTTTTGAGTTTTGTAGAAATGGTTCATATAAGTTGGGGGAGTCTTGAGCCCCTTTAACGGGGTTCGTATATTTTTCCGGATATGAGATGCATTCAAGCTAATGATGTCATTGAATTACAGCATCCATCATGTGTAAAGCTGTTGTATAAGTGTCGGAAATTGGAATGCTTGCTTTGGCTTGAGTAATGAAAAAAAATCTTAGTTCATGAGTAAATTGATTCTCGATTTGGGATGTAAGTACTGACACATTGAATAGGGATATGGCAAATTTACTCCATCCCAATGTTACCTAAATTGCTAAACCTCCACAAACTACGATCGAAAATCAGCACATGCAAGTGGTATACTGTTGGGCTAATTCAACAAAACTAAGTAGCGAATTGGATTTTTATACCTAGTCTCGTACCTTGAATTAGGTAACACAGCTCCACTCAATTGTCTTCCTGTACTTATGCACCTTAAACTTTATGTATTATGACTCATTTAGGACAACTTTGGCTTGGGTCAGCCATGCAGTAATGCAGTATGTAGTCCCTTTTACTGCTCTAAAAAACAAGTTATTTTGTTGACCAAAGGATGCAAATATCTATAGACATATCACATATCAGCCGAGGGTAGTTTAGCATATATCAGTGATCTGATTGTTTCTGCTTTTGATAATCCCATTTTTTTTGATGTCTTACCTACTTAAGTTCAAATTCCAGAACATTATTGAACAAGAATGCATTGACTTGCCTACTTGTTATATGTTGGCCCCAAGTTATACTTTAGTTTATGTCCATACCAGATATTGCTAACAGGTAAGATTGTTAGTGTTGTGAAATCATTTCAATTGAAGTAATTACCATTACAAAGTTACAAGTTACAACCCATGACTTGCTCCAGGGTCCAGACTGCTTGAATCTTTGTTATCATAAAGAAATGTGTCTATCGTACACCCAAAGTGCAATATGAATGCAGTACACGGAGTGCTTATAGTTTTATGACTAGAATTGTTTACCTGAATGACTTGCCAGCTTTAAGTATTTGCTTATGCTGTTATTGCTTTTCCATCAGCCTATGTTACTCAGACACGTATTGAGTGTCTACTCGGATACGGGTGTCCAAGTGTCCGACTCGGCTATTTTGTAGAAAAAAGTCAAGTTTTTAGTTTAAAATGAAGTATCCAAGTGAGGTGTCGTGTCGGACACGACACGACACGACACCCGATTTTTGAGGTAAATGAAGGTGTCGGAGTAACATAGCCATCAGCATACGTAGAGGTGGCCATTGGGCGGGTTGGCCCTGCCCCAGCCCTGAACCGGCCCGGTGAAAAACCGGTTCAGCCTTGAACCGCAAAAAGTCAAGATTCATGTTTTCAAATTTCGAAACCGGTCCTAAACCGATTCTAATCCTTAACCAACCCTGACCCGGCCTGTAAACCAGCCTGCTCTTGAACCGTTCCTTGAACCGGCCCATTCTTGAATTAGCCCTTGAACCGCCTTTAAACTGTCACTAAAACCCTATACCATAAATTGAAATCTTAAACCATAACCTTATAGCATATACCCTAAACTCTATACCCTAATTAAAATCTTAAAAATTATGATTATTCTTTTGAATGACTAGTGGAAATGCTGATGTATAAATTATGATTATGATTTTGCTAAATGAATTATAATTATGATTATGTTTTATGATCTATGAAATTGAACTATGGTTATCATTAATAAACTTTAAATTATAATTATGATTAATAAACTATAAACTATATTTATGATTTTGATTAATAAACTATAATATACAATTATAATTATGATTAATGAGCTTTTATTATTGGGAGTTGCGATTGGTGGAATTTCTATATGGAATTAGTATTTGATTTACTCTGAGTTATTATTTCCAAGAATTATCCTTTTTTAATAATAATTAAAAAAATGATTTTTCACTTAAGGTGCATTTCCATTATGGAAAAAAAATTATACTAAAAAATAAAATAATCCTGAACCGGCACTGAACCAGCCTTGAATTGACACTAAATGTAACCCTGAATCGACCCGGACCCTGGCACTGAACCGGCCTTGAATCGACACTGAACCGTCCCCGAACCGGTTTAGGTTCAGAAAACATAACCCTTAACCAGCCCTGAACTGTCCCGGGGTGGTCTCAGGGCTGGGTCAGGGCCAAAATTTTGTGAACTGGCCCGTACATAACCCAGCACTGAACTGGCACAACCCGGCCCATGGCCACCTCTAAGCATACGCGAAGACTTCACATTTCCTGAAAGTCTTATTCCCTTTCTTTCTGGCATTCCTCAACTTGTAAGTAGGGGGCAAGGCTGTTTAACAAGTGGGCAAGTAACCCAAATCAACTTCAACTCCTTCAGTGTCTTTTCTAACCCTTCCAACACGCTCGTCTAAGAAACTGGTATGTATGACTATTAACAGGAATAGGAATGATGTTCTTGGGAACAAATTGCTTTAGACTGCAGTACCCATCATATCCCATGTTGCCAGGGCTGAAAAGTCTATGATTCCTTGCCCTTCTAATCTGCTAAAGCAATTGTCATATGTCTTAGTTCTAATGTTAATGAAGAGAAATTGAAGGACAGCAACTGGTATGCATAAATGGCAAGGAGGAAGCAGCAGTAATTACTCAGCACCACAAAATCCCAAACCAGTTGTAGATTACACTGCGAATGGACCACCTGGTGAGGGAAAGAGGATAACAATTTAACAATGCAGGTCAAATACATACCTGTAAGTCTTCTTCTCCAGATATTAAGTCGATTTTTTTGATGTTGTTAGAAGTTGGTAAATATGTCTTGTTTTGTGCAGAGTCCTCCGCGGGATTTCCAAAAGTGTCGATATCTAAATGGCATTGCTCTTCAGGCATTTAATACCTCTTTAACACGTCTGCTAAGGAAAATAGTGCTCAAAACCAGCCCAGCTGTGACTATAAAGTATGAAGACAATTATTCCTCTCCCACTCATCAAAGAGTTGAAAAGCACAATGGAGTATTTGTCACCGGAATACTTGCTTTTCATAGTATTTCTGTGTTTTATTGCAACTATAGCAACTAAATCAGCTTCCCCCATGCAGCCATCATGTCCTGATTATGAGAGATCAGCCTTGCTGCAGTTCAAGCAAAGTTTCCACATCGACTGTGCATTTGCTTCTTCTGATCCATCTGCATATCCGAAGGTTGAATCATGGGTAAGCAGATCACATGAGAATTGCTGCTCATGGGACGGTGTTGCATGTGATGAGGAGACGGGTCATGTGGTACTACTCGATCTTGGTAGTAGTTGTCTTATTCGCATTTTCCCTTCCAACAACAGCCTCTTTAGCCTCACCCACCTCAAACACCTAAACCTTGCTGATAATTTCTTCAACACTTCTCTAATCCCCTCTGAGATGGGCAACTTTAGCAAGTTGCAAAGCCTTAACTTGTTTATGTCAGCATTTACTGGCCAAATCCCGTCAGAAATCTCGAAACTGTCAGGGCTCTCTCTTCTTGATCTTTCCTGGAATAGTGTATCTTCATCAAGTGGCCTGCTCTTCCTGAAACTTGAAGAACCTAACATGGACAGGTTAGTTCGAAACTTAACTTGTTTAAAACATCTCCATCTTGACTGGGTTTACACCTTCTCTTCCGTGCCAATTATCCTCACAAACCTCACCTCACTACACACTCTCTCCCTTTCAAACTGTAAGCTAACAGGACAAATACCAGATTGGATCATGAATCTCACCCAACTAGAGTTCCTCTCCATGGAGGATAATCAGTTGGTGGGTCAAATACCACAAGGAATTTCCCAACTTGTGAATCTTAAGCAACTCATGTTGAATTACAACAACGACTTGCACGCCAATTTTAGCACATTTTTGAAGCTCAAATCACTCAAGTTTTTGCAATTGTCGGGTGTCAATTTAACATTTCCTACCACAAATATGGTTGCCAATAATGCGGTTGCTAAATTTATCTCCTTAGACCTCAGCAATTGCAGCTTAATTGTGTTCACACATTTCTTACGCACTCAAGATGAACTAGAAGACTTGATCCTGCGAAACAATAACATAAATGGTTTACAAATATAACCAGAGAGAGCCTATATATGTTTGAAATTTCTTTCAACTTCTTAACAGGGTTTGAAGAACCTGTGGTGGTCCTTTCATGGACTCGTTTAGAGGTTTTGAATCTTGAAAATAACAATTTACAAGGTTCACTTCCCATTCCTGGGAATTCCATGGTGATCTATCAAGTCTCCAACAATCTGTTTAAAGGAGGAATTCCTCGGCAACTGTGTCATGCAACTTCTCTGCAGTACCTTGATTTATCCAGCAACAGCTTGGGTGGTGAGATTCCCAAATGCATCAGTGTACTTGCTGATCTCTTTCTATTATGAATTTCAGAGGCAACAACTTCCGTGGCACCATACCCAGTGCATACTTTAGATCTTGTAAGTTGACAATGATTAATCTCAGCCAGAATCAACTGGTTGGTATGGTACCGAGATCTTTAACCAATTGCAGTATGCTCCTGGGGTTGGAGAAAATAATATCAATGATACTTTCCCGTCATGGCTGGGAAGGCTTCCAAGCTAGAATTGCTTGTTCTCCGACAAAACAAGTTTTACGGCAGCATAGGCAAACCGAAGTCCACCCGTGATTTTCAATCTCTGCGCATCATTGACTTGTCCACCAATTTTTTTACTGGTGATTTACCATATGATTACTTTCCAAATTGGGTTGTCATGAAAAGCACCGAGGAACACCAGGAAGATGTGTCTCATGTAGTTATTCGACTAAATATAAAAACGGTGCATGCAACATTTGTGAGATACTATACATATAACGATCCGATCACTATAACAAACAAAGGCAATCAAATGTTGTTTACAAAGGTATCAACTGTGTTCCGAGGGATTGATTTCTCAAGCAACAATTTCGCAGGCAATATTCCAAGTTCCATTGGGGAGTTGAAGGGGTTTCAAGCACTCAACCTCTCCAATAACATTTTTAGTGGCAACAACCCTACTTCCCTTGCCAATATGAGAGACCTTGAATCGCTGGACCTTTCTAACAACATGCTTTCAGGACAGATCCCTCAGAAGCTGACACAGTTAACATTCCTTGAGGTGTTCAATGTGTCGAACAATTTTCTTAAGGGTGTCATTCCGCAAGGAAACCAATTCAGTGCTTTTGATAACAGCTCTTTTGTTGGGAACATGGGATTGTGTGGAAGTCCACTTTCGAAGAAGTGTGGAATTGCTAATGAAGCACCAGCACCAACTATGACCACGGATTACAAGGAAGACTACTCGAACTTGATAGATTGGATCATCAGATCCTTGGGCTGCATTTGCGGATTTGTCGGTGGGTATGCTATTGTGAAGTACATAACTGACAAGAAAGACAAATGGTTTATGGAGACTTTCGGAAGGAAGAGGCGGCCGAGGACAGAAGGTAGAATTGAGATGCAGAACATGACTGTGCCAGGATAATATCTTGAATTGAGGTACTACTACACTAATATCTTTGAAGTCTATTCATCTTCATGGTGGTTTCAACATATGGAGATCCCTATATAAATATAGCACGGTCCTGGTTTTTTCTGTTAACTCCTCAACCTTTTGAAACTCAGTGCCTGTCTTGTTGCCCTCCTCATTTGTATGAAATAAATAAATAAATAACTTCTTTCAAGAAACAAATGTAAGTATATTAATTGTAAAGCCTTAAACCCAAACTATGGGGTCGGGCGGTCGGCTACATGGACCAAAACAAATCAACGTAAGAGATCATCTAAAAGAAAATTTCAGTTTGTTGAAGGCTTATGTTGCAAGACCCGTGTGAAATAGTCAAGATAGCACAAAAAGATTCTCCTGTATGAGTAGTTCAATTTTTTCAATGAATGCTATGTTATTCACATAGTAGATAGTAAACGCTTTCTTAGGAATATACATGTGATATAAACAAGCCTAATATGGAAGAAAACCAAGGAAAGTATAAGCTGATCTATCACACACACTCTACAAAAGCCTAGTAATGAAAAAAGGGGGGAATGGCACATGATGGACCTTGTACCAACTCCTGTTTCTTGGTGCTCTGTGCACTCTTTTCTTCATCCTCTGCCTTCCCAAATGTCTCTGTGAATTAGTCGTGGTACGTGGTCAGCTATGTACTACTTTCAGATGACAAACCCAACTGTCCGACTGCTTAGAGAACCCAATAGTCTGATGATCTACTCAATAAACATGGAATATTCATTAGTCTCGTCACTTGTCACCTGTCACCTGTCACCGGTGTTAGTGGCGGTGCAGCATCTACACTTCCACGCTTCTCGGACAGAGGAGATCCATAATCCTAGGTTTCCCTGAAATGAGTTAAAATCAAAGGTCTTGAACTGATTCCCTGGTGGTACTTGACCAACGAGGTGATTATAAGGAGGCAATAGTTGCCATTGAAAAATGTTCTTGTCTTAACTTTTGCTGTAATGGTTTATATCAGTTTGGCCTGTTTGTGGGGGTCTTGAGCCCCTTCAAAAGGGATCGTTTATATTTTGCGATAAGAGATGAATGCAAACTAATGGTGTCATAGCCTTCATAGGTATGCAGTATCTGCTATGTGTAATGCTGATGTATAACGTGTTGGAAGGATTTCTTGCTTTTGCTCGAATACTGAGAATCCTTTTGGAAAAAATATTATACGAACGCTCCTAGCTTGTTTCTTATAATTCTTTGTTTTGTCGACTTAAATTTATTTCTACTGATAATTTAAAAAGTGAAATGGCGAATACTCCATCGAGTGTCACCTAAATTGCTAAACTTCCCACAAACTACCATCTAAAAAAGGCGAATTCGCATATACAAGTGGTATACTTTTGGGCTAATTTAACAACACACTCTTTTACAAAGGTGGTATGTGACAATAGTAGGAATGAAGTTCTTAGGAATAGGTTGCTGCAACAAGCTGGGAGAGGCCTCCAATTATAGCCACTTATGCAAGAAGAAGGTGCCAGCAGCACTCACAGAAGCACATCAGCAGTAACACACTAGCCTAGTTAACTATGTTAGTTTAAGGGCAAGTTAGTCCTTTCTTAAATGTGCTGTATTTCCTTTTATTCTCTTAAGCCCTGTCAGTTTTCCTCAACAGAATTCTGTTACCCTGTGTGAGGGATGCAGGGGATCTAGTCTCCTATTTTGTGTATAAATAAGGATGATGAAAGCTGAATGAAATATCAATGAAATAGTGAAGACTGAAATTGGGAGAATTCCTCATCTTCTCGAATGAATGAGGGATTATAGCTAATACTTCTAGTCTTAGCTCATAATCAACTATCGTAGTATCTTTTTAGAGTGTGTAGCTTGATTTGGCTAGTTCTTACCAACTTGGTATCAGAGCTATACGAATCTGGAGAGAAAATGGTGACTGGAGGAACAAATTCTCAAAGAATCGAACAAATAGAGAATCAATTGAATGAATTCCAAGAGGAAAATGAAAGGAGGATTGCAGTGGTGGTAGAAAGACAAAACCAACCAATGCAAGAAGCTTTGGCAAAAATGGCAGAAGCCATAGCCAAACTGACCGGAGAAATGGGAGCTCAGCCAATCGCTTAGAGGGGAGAATCGAACGCTCGCGTGAGAATCAAGAAGCTTTCATGGCTCAGTTACGTAGAGACACGTAGAGACCAGGTCGCTTTCGAGGAAGGATTGAGAGGACAGTTCGTTGAAAATCGAAGAAGAGTAGAGGAGCTCTCTCAACAGCGAGTCAACCTCGAAGGAGAAAATGACGGTGGGGTAAGATTCGAAAATCAAGAAAATGAGAGGATATCTAGACAATCGGAGACACCGGCGAGTAACGATGGTGGTGGAAGCGGGTGGAGGGTGAAGAAGCTGGACTTACCTTTATTTGATGGTGCGAACCCCGATGGGTGGATTATGCAAGCAGAAAGGTTTTTTTAACTTTTACAGATTGAACGAGGATGAGAAGGTGGAAGCATCCGTGGTGGCGTTTGAAGGCGACGCGCTGTTCTGGTTTCAGTGGGAAAACCATCATCGGCCAATTAAACGGTGGGAGGAGCTTAAGGGTTTGCTGTTGAGGAAGTTTCGTTCGACGGCCACTGGTTCTTTGCACGAACAGTGGCTGGAGCACCGCCAGTGTGGTGGTATGGTGGAGACGTGGAGTACACCAAGAAGTTCGTTGAGCTCTTGGCTCCATTGAAGGAGGTTCCTAAAAAGTTGGCAAGAAGCCAATATATAAGCGGGCTCAAGGACCCGATCCGTGACGAGATCCGGGTTTTGGCCCCTTTGGACTTGGATCATGCAATGGATCTAGCCCATAAATTAGAAACCAAATTTATCAATGCTGAACCTAGAAGGTGGGCCGCAAGATCTGGGCAAAGCTTTGGGTCCACTAGGAGCTTTAATGCAGGCCAACACACTTTCTATTCCCAAAATCAACCCAGAACTTACTATTCCCAATCTTTTACCCCAAACCCAAACCAATACTCAAACTCAAACACAAACTCAAACACAAACTCAAACACAAACATCCACTCTTCAACCCAATCACTAGGCTCCCTTCAATCCACAACATCCAATACCCCGAAACCCAATTATAATTCAACCTTTCCACGAAGTAGGGGGATTGTTAGAAGACTAACTGAGGCTGAAATGCAGCAGAAGAGAGAAAGGGGATTGTGTTTTAAGTGTGATGAAAAGTGGAATTTCAACCATAGATGCAAGGGAAAAGAGTTGAGTATGCTACTCACCTTGGAAGGAGAGGAAGAGGAGGAAGAAGAACAGGAACCAACAACTGATGGGGTGGACTTTGAAAGTCAACCTGAGATATCCTTAAATTCAGTAATGGGGTTAACTAGCCCAAAGACTCTCAAATTAAGGGGAGTAATTAGAAACACTCCAGTGGTAGTCATGATTGACCCTGGAGCAACACATAATCTCATTGCAATTGAGCTTGTGGAGAGGTTGGCACTTACCATTACCAAAAGCAGACCATTTGAAGTAGCTCTGGGCACTGGGGATACTGTCCATGGAGAGGGTGAATGCAAATCAGTGGAGTTGCAGATACAGGAGGCCACTGTCATAGAAGATTTCCTGCCACTTTCCTTAGGAAACTCTGATATCATTTTAGGTATTCAATGGTTGGAGAAATTGGGTACCATGTCCATGAGTACCAATTGGAAGACTCAAACTTGAAGTTCCAATTGGGTGGGAAGGACATAACACTAAAAGGTGATCCATCCTTGGGAAGAACAGGCATCTCACTTAAAGCCATGATGAAAACAATTCGAAAAGAGAAAGGTGGAGTACTAGTAGAGCTGAAGTTGATGCAAACAGGAACAGAGGTTAGTGGTGACAAGGAGAGCCCAGCAGAACCACCCGAGTTATAGCAGCTCCTGCACAATTATGATCAGGTATTTAATATGCCTCAAGGCCTCCCTTCTATTAGAAATCATGAGCATGCTATTGTAATGAAACATAGGGAAAATCCTATAAGTGTTAGGCCTTATAGATACCCTCAGTTCCAAAAAGATGAAATAGAAAAACTTATTAAAGATATGCTACATGCTGGAATTATTCAAGCCTCAACTAGTCCCTATTCTAGTCCTGTGTTATTGGTGAAAAAGAAGGATGGCTCCTGGAGATTTTGTGTAGATTATAGGGCTCTAAACAAGGCAATTGTGCCAGATAAATTCCCTATACCTATTATAGATGAATTACTTGATGAATTACATGGCTCCACCATTTTTTCTAAGTTGGACCTCAAATCAGGGTACCACCAAATTAGAATGAAAAAGGAAGATATCCCTAAAACAGCTTTTAGAACTCATGAGGGTCACTATGAGTTTCTTGTAATGCCATTTGGCTTGACAAACGCCCCTGCCACCTTCCAAGCCTTGATGAATGATGTCTTTAAGCCTTATTTGAGAAAATTTGTGCTAGTATTTTTTGATGATATTCTGATACACAGTAAAGACAATGCTGAGCATGAGAAACATTTGGAAGTGGTGTTGTCTCTTTTGCAAAAGAATGGGTTATATGCAAATAAAAAGAAATGTGAGTTTTGGAAAGAAGAAGTTGCCTACTTAGGTCATGTGATTTCAGCTAAGGGAGTTGCTGTGGATCAAACTAAGATTCAAGCCATCTCAACCTGGCCTATTCCTACCTCCTTAAGAGAATTGAGGGGATTTCTGGGGCTCATAGGTTATTATAGGAAATTCATCAAAGGCTATGCTAACATAGCCCAGCCTCTCACCATGCAATTGAAGAAAGACAGCTTTGGATGGACAGATGAAGCTACTATTGCCTTTCAAAGGATCAAGCAAGACTTAGCTACAGCTCCAGTTTTGAGCATGCCCAATTTTGCACTTCCTTTTGTATTAGAAGATGCTTCTGGATTTGGGTTGGGAGCAGTCTTGTTACAACTTGGGCATCCAATTGCTTACTACAGCACGACCTTGGGGCCAAGAGCTAGGGCCAAACCTATATATGAGAAAGAACTCATGGCTGTAGTGTTGGCAGTTCAAAAGTGGAAGCACTACCTAATGGGGAGACATTTCTTCATACACTCTGATCAACAGAGTTTGAGATACCTCATGGAGCAGAGGAAAGTAGGGGCAGACTACCAAAGGTGGATGAGCAAATTGATGGGGTTTGATTTTGAAATCTCCTACAAGCCAGGGCCCTCAAATAAAGTGGCATATGCCTTATCAAGAAGAGATAATTCAACAGTAGAGCATAACAGCTTGATGACCACTTGTTTCTTAAAATGGGATAGCATACAAGAGGCAATCAAGGGAGATGAGCAACTACAGCAACTGACTGCAGCAGTAACTATAGGGGCTCTAACTCCAACAAATTATACAATAGAGGAAGGGCTGCTGAAATACAAAGGAAGAATGGTGTTGCCAGCTCAATCTCCTATAATTGAGCAGATTCTAAGAGCTTACCATGACTCTCCCATGGGGGGTCACTCTGGAGAATTTAAAACATATCAGAGAATTGCTTCTGATTGGTACTGGCAAGGCATGAGGAAAGGAGTAACCAAATATGTGCAAGCATGTGCAACATGTCAGCAACAAAAGACTTCTATCTTGAAGCCTGCAGGATGGTTACAACCCTTACCTATTCCCAACCAGGTTTGGGATGACATCACTATGGACTTCATTGAGGGACTGCCCAAATCAGGAGGCTATGACACTTTTGTGGTGGTGGTGGACAGGCTCTCCAAGTACAGCCATTTCCTTCTTCTCAAACACCCCTTTACTGCCTGTGGTGTGGCTACAACTTTTGTGAAAGAAATAGTCAAGCTACATGGATTTCCTAAGTCCATTACCTCTGACAGAGATAGGGTGTTTATGAGTCTGTTTTAGAAAGAGATTTTTAAGCTCCATGGCACTACCCTCAGCAAAAGCACAGCTTATCACCCTCAGATAGATGGACAGAGTGAGGTAGTCAACAAATGCTTAGAGGGATACCTCAGGTGTTTCATCAATGGCCAACCTAAAACTTGGGCTCAATGGGTTCCTTGGGCTGAATTTTGGTATAATACCTCCTGGCACACCTCCATTCATTGCACACCTTTCAAAGCCTTGTATGGAAGGGACCCTCCTCATCTCTTCAAGTATGAAAGAGGTACTACTATGATGGCTACCTTGGAGGAGCAATTGATAGAGATAGATGCTATCTTGGATGAATTAAAGTTTCAACTGTTAAAGGCTCAAAATCACATGAAGCTGCAGGCTGATGCTCACAGAAGGGAGGTGCACTTTAAAGTTGGGGATAGTGTCTACCTTAAACTGAGACCTTATAGACAGAAATCTCTTGCAAAGAGACCATTTGAGAAGTTAGCTGCTAAATTCTATGGGCCTTTTACCATAGTGTGTAAGGTAGGTTCAGTAGCTTACAAACTCTCTCTCCCAGAACAGGCCAAAATCCACCTTGTGTTCCATGTGTCTCAACTTAAAAAGGCTCTAGGAGGGCAGCTCATTCAACCTACTATTCCTACTGATCTCTCTTCTGAGCTCATCTTGGATGTGTTTCCTCAAGCTGTCATGGGAGTGAGACAAGTTCCCCATGGGGAGGCAAGTGTGACTGAAGTGTTGATCCAATGGCAGCACCTACCTGTGCAGGAGGCCACTTGGGAGGAGTTTGCATTGTTGAATTCTCAGTTTCCCTCCTTCCACCTTGAGGACAAGGTGAAAGTTTGGGTGGGGGGTAATGCAACAAGCTGGGAGAGGCCTCCAATTATAGCCACTTATGCAAGAAGGAGGAAGGTGCCAGCAGCACTCACAGAAGCACATCAGCAGTAACTCACTAGCCTAGTTAACGATGTTAGTTTAATTAGCTGTGTTAGTTTAAGGGCAAGTTAGTCCTTTCTTAAATGTGTTGTATTTCCTTTTATTCTCTTAAGCCCTGTCAGTTTTCCTCAACAGAATTCTGTTACTCTGTGTGAGGGATGCAGGGGATCTAGTCTCCTATTTTGTGTATAAATAAGGATGATGAAAGCTGAATGAAATATCAATGAAATAGTGGAGACTGAAATTGGGAGAATTCCTCATCTTCTCGAATGAATGAGGGATTATAGCTAATACTTCTAGTCTTAGCTCATAATCAACTATCTTTGTATCTTTTTAGTGTGTGTGTGTAGCTTGATTTGCCTAGTTCTCACCAGTTGCTTCAAAGTGCAATACCCATCGTATCCCATGTTAACAGGGTTGAAAGTCTATTATTACTTGCCGTTTTCCTTGTCCTTTTATTATGAGAGATCATGTTGTTTGATCCGAGGACTAGCCTCAATTGAACTGAATAATCATAATAATACTTATTATATTAATATTAGCAGTTTTAATAATAAAAATAATAATAACAATAATTATTACTATTTAATAGCTTAATAATGATTATCACTGTTATATTGATAATATTAATGATAATTATTATGATTTTGGTAATATTAATAATATTATAAATGTACTGTGGATAGTATGAATTATATTGATAATAATAATGATGATAATGATAATAATAATGTGTTGGAATGATTTCTTGTTTTTCCTTACTGAGAATTCTTTTGGATTATTTAGTTCATGAGCTCTCCTATCTCGTTTCTTAAATTTGCTTCTTCATAGACATAAAATTATTTCAATTTCTGCTGATAATTCAAGTAGTGAAATGGCGAATTTACTCCATCCGGAAATTATGAATCGTCATACACAAATGGTATATTTTTGGGCTAATTTAAGAACACATATTTTATAAAGCTTGAATGATAATTAACAGGAATAAGAATGATGTTGTTAGGGACAGGTTGCTTTCAGTGCATTACAACGTGTTTCCAGGGACCAGGGTTGAAAATAGCATGCTTCTTTGCCCATTTCCTTGTCCTTGTTAACGTTCTAAAGCATGTTGTTTGTCTTTGTTCTAATATTAAGATGAAAATGAAGAACAACTAAGTCCTCACTTTTCTTCCTTGTACGTACCTGGAAGTCGTCGTTATGAAAATTAAGCCAATATTCGTGATGATGTGAGAGGTTGACAAATAATCTTTTGGTTTGTGCATCCGCAATAGATTTGTAAGTATTGCTGAAAGCCAGACCAGCTATGACTATAAAGAGAACTATATTTCTCCGAGACTCCAATTCATCAAAGAGTTGAATCGAAAAGCAACCTTTTCACTGCAAAATACCTTCATGGGGTGTTTGTCATCGCGACACTCTCTTTTCATAGTATTCCTATGTTTTGTTGCAACTATAACAACTGACTCAGCTTCCCATATGCAACCATCATGTCCTGATTACGAGAGATCAGCCTTGCTGCAGTTTATGCAAAGTTTCCACATCGACTGTGCATTTGCTTCTTCTGATCCATCTGCATATCCTAAGGTTGAATCATGGGTAAACAGATCACATGGGAATTGCTGCTCATGGGACGGTGTTGCGTGTGATGAAGAGACGGGTCATGTGGTACTACTCGATCTTAGTAGTAGTTGTCTTATTGGCATTTTCCCTTCCAACAACAGCCTCTTTAGCCTCACCCACCTCAAACACCTAAACCTTGCTGATAATTTCTTCAACGCTTCTCTAGTCCCCTCTGAGGTGGGCAACTTTAGCAAGTTGCAAAGCCTTAATTTGTCCATGTCAGCATTTACCGGCCAAATCCCATCAGAAATCTCGAAACTGTCGGAGCTCTCTCTTCTTGATCTTTCCAAGAATAGTGTATCTTCATCAAGTGGCCTGCTCTTCCTGAAACTTGAAGAACCTAACATGGACAGGTTAGTTCGAAACTTAACTCTTTTAAAACATCTCCATCTTGACTGGGTTGGCATCTTCTCTTCCGTGCCAATTATCCTCACAAACCTCACCTCACTACACACTCTCTCGCTCGCGTTATCTGAACTGCATGGTGAATTTCCAAGAGGTATATTTAGTTTACGACACCTTGAATTACTTTGTTTGGATGGAAATGAAGATCTTACTGGTTTCCTTCCTGATCAGTTCCAACATAATAGCCCTCTTAGAGAATTATCTCTCTCCTCTACATCATTTTCTGGACAAGTGCCGCCTTCGATTGGAAAACTTGCTCATCTGGAGAAGTTCACCATAGCTAGTTGTCAGTTCTTAGGACCAATTCCATCTTCTTTTGGGAACCTCACCAGGCTCACCTATTTGAACCTTAATAACAATAGTTTTAGCAGTGGTGTTCTGCCTTACTCCCTCACAGGCTTAACACAATTCCGAAGTTTAACAGCACTTGCTTATTTGGACCTTGGAAACAATCATCTTACAGGTCAAATACCAGATTGGCTCATGAATCTCACCCAACTAGAGGTCCTCTCCCTGGAGGATAATCAGCTGGTGGGTCAAATACCACAAGGAATTTCCCATCTTGCGAATCTTAATCAACTCATTCTCAATAACAACAATGACTTGCATGCCAATTTTGGCACATTTTTGAAGCTCAAATCACTCAAGTTTCTGCAGTTGTCGGGTGTCAGGTTAACATATCCTCCCAAAAATACTGCTGCAAATGAATCAGTTGCTAAATTTCCCTCCTTAGACCTCAGCAATTGCAGCTTAAATGTGTTCCCACATTTCTTACACACTCAAGATGAACTGGAAGACTTGATCCTCCGAAACAATAACATACATGGTTTAATACCTCAATGGTTTATAAACATAACCAGAGAGAGCCTATATACGTTTGAAATGTCTTTCAACTTCTTAACAGGGTTTGAAGAACCTGTGGTGGTCCTTCCATGGACTCGTTTAGAGGTTTTGAATCTTGGAAATAACAAGCTACAAGGTTCACTTCCCATTCCAGGGAATTCCATGGTGATCTATCAAGTCTCCAACAATTTTTTTGAAGGAGGTATTCCTCGGCAACTGTGTCATGCAACTTTTCTGCAGTACCTTGATTTATCCAACAATAGCTTGGGTGGTGAGATTCCCAAATGCATCAGTGGACTTGCTGATTCTCTTTCTATTCTGAATTTGAGAAGCAACAACTTCCATGGCACCATACCCGGTGGATACTCCAAATCATGTAAGTTGACGATGATTAATCTCAGCCAGAACCATCTGGAGGGTAATTTGCCGAGATCTCTAACCAACTGCAGTATGCTCCTGGAATTTGACATTGGTGAGAATAATGTCAACGACACTTTTCCATCATGGCTGGGAAGTCTTCCAAAGCTGGAAATGCTTGTTCTCCGACGAAACAAATTTTATGGCAGCATAGGCAAACCAAAGTCCAACCTTGATTTTCAATCTCTGCGCATCATTGACTTGTCCACCAATTTTTATACTGGTGATTTACCATATCACTACTTTCCAAACTGTGCGGCCATGAAAATCACCGAGGAATACCAGAGAGGTGTATCACATGTAAGCGTGTCAGTCTATATAAAGACGCTGCATGCAAAATTCATGAGATACTATACGTATAACAACCCCATCACTATAACAAACAAAGGCAATCAAATGTTGTTTACAAAGGTATTGACTGTATACCGTGTGATTGATTTCTCAAGCAATAACTTCACAGGCAGTATTCCAAGTTCCATTGGGGAATTGAAGGGGCTTCAAGCACTTAACCTCTCCAACAATAATCTTAATGGTGACATCCCTACTTCCCTTGCCGACATAAGAAACCTTGAATCGTTAGACCTTTCTAACAATATGGTTTCAGGAGAGATCCCGCAAAATTTGACAGGTTTAATATTCCTTGAGGTGTTCAATGTGTCGAATAATTTTCTTAAGGGCCTCATTCCACAGGGAAACCAGTTCAATGATTTCGACAATAGCTCTTTTGCCGGGAATATGGGCTTGTGTGGGAGTCCACTTTCCAAGAAGTGTGAAGTTGTCAATGGAGCACAACCACCAATGATGTCAATGGATAACAAGGATGACGATTCCAACTTGATTGATTGGGTCATCAGATCCTCGGGCTTCATTAGCGGGTTTATTGTTTGTGGTGCTGCTGGAAAGTACATTACTGACCAGAACCACGAATGGTTTATGGAGACTTTTGGAAGGAAGAGGAGGCCATGAAGCAGAGATACAGACTTGACTGTACCTCAATAATTCCTTGAATTTAAAGGCATTAGTGTACTATGACTACTATCTAATAGAGTTGTGAGAAAAGAATGATTTGAAAGCTCAAATGTATTGCTTGTGTTTAATCATATTTATAGTACAAAACTGTAGTCTAAAAGATACGTACAATAATTGAAGATAACGATATTATACTATATACTAATTTTAAGAGAATAAGAGATATATTACATTATTATCTTCAATCCTATCATCCTTGAATTTTGTTGTTCTTCATGCCGGTTTCAACATATGAAGATCCATGACTAGCTACTGATTTTTCCATTTCCTCTGCACCTATGTAAAAACTCTTTCTTTCGAGCTGCTTTATGGCAAGTGGCAACTAGCGCAGTAGCACAATTAGTGAAAGTCTTGGTTACAGTTTGGTACTTGCCTGTATAAACATCTCTCCCAGTTGAGTTTTGTCATTGTGATGATTTTTTTCCCTTTTGAAGGTCTTGATTTCCTCCATAAATGTAGATCTTAAATGCACACATGTTCAATCTGCAGTGCCTGCATGTTAACGAGGTGCTCTAGTATGGCACATATATGCTGGTTTGATTTCTTCTGTGCTTTTCTCAAGGATTAAGTAAGCACTTCCTGAGAATTTGGTTGATAAGTACGCCTTGTTTTAGTTTTTCATGATTTGGATGCTTTACTGACATAGTTCTTTTTGAAGTTATGCTCTAATCTTCGAGTATTTAACCTGTTTGCTGACACTAAGCTGGAAAACTAGTTTTAGTTTTGGATGAAGAATGGCTGACAAAAACAGCTCTTAAGACCATATTGTCCTAACTGTTAATGGTTGTGGAAGCACCTAAATTCAGCTTACAGATGCTGTCACAAAGTCATGTCTGTGTCAGAACTCATAAGTAATGGACTTTTCATGAATATGTATTCTGAAGCACTCCTCTGCAGCTTGAATTCACAGAGCGCAGATACATATCAGACAAGTATTTGCTCAAACCTCTTGGAGTTGGAATTTATCATTCGAGTAACTCGACTTGCAAACACTTCATTCATGACAGCTAGCCGATAGAACCTGATGGCAAATGAGCCCAGATAAACCTCACAAGGTGCTCTGTAGACAAGGTTATTGACTTATTGGGCAGTACGCATCAATGTTCACCTTGTTAATGAGCTAGACTGGTCCCAACACCGAGTCACAACTATGCAGCTTGCTGGTCAATGGTGGGTCGAATCGGTGGGTGGATAACTCCATTGCAGTATCATTGCAAAGGACACTAGGAAAACCCTGATGAGTGGCACTTCTCTGACCTGAGTGATCTTAAAAGGTTGGTTTGTTTGGTTTTTAGGGGTGTTTAAGACTTTCAGTACTTTAACTTAGGCTCCATATAGCTACAAGGTGGTGTTGTACCGCTTCGCTTAGGGGCTAAATTTACTAATTCTTTCCCGGTCGCTTTTCGGGCCCAATCGTTTTTTTGTTAGTTTCTTATTTTTAGTTTTTATGATATAACTGTCATATATTATACGTTGTATATTATAGTTATAGTGATACCAAACATTCATTATATATAAGTCATTTTATTAATAATAAAGATAATAGGAGATACCACACTGTTTCATATTATTATATTTAAATTAGTTTTAAGGATCGGGAAATGCCTCGGTTTTATGTGTCTTGTAATTTAGTAGCTCAAAACACCTATTATTATTGGTGTAGAAAGATATTAGTAAAAAGTAAATTATAAGTCATTTTATTAATAATATGCATTTAAAATTTTTTAACTTAACTATTGGTTTCCATCCAAAATTCATAATATCATAATTAATATTTATTAAAGAAGCAATAATAGTATCGGGGTGGAGCGGTTAAAGCTTTAACTTCCATACTTAAGATTGCGGGTTCGAACCTTTTCAAAGTTAATATTTTTATTTTTTAAAATCTATGATAATGACGTAGATAAGCTATTGTTGACAGTTGAGTGAAGGGAGAGTGACACGTGGAAGACTACAATACGTACTCATGCTTTATATATATATTTTTAAATCTATGATAATGACGATATTTAGCCGAAAATTTAAAATTACGATTTAGATAAATCGAATAGGTTATGTAAAGTTGACACAATTGACCTAATATGATTAATCAAATGATTCAATTCAAAACTTGACTTAAAGTCGACAGCAGTTAATCAAATACAATCTAATCCAAAAACTAACTCGATGCAAAAATTGACTCAATTTCAAAGAAAAAGTAACTCAAATCGATTTTTACCCGAAACCTAAATTAAGCCAAAACGAAATCAAATCCAAATTTAATCGATATAAATTCGATTTAAATAACATTTCTACATAAATGACGTCATTAAACTCAATATGCAGTCAATGACTCAATGGAAAGGAGAGGGTGGTGGTAGTGTTACCACCACATCTGAGCTCTGCCAATCTATATATATATATTAAAAAGCGTAGCCAAGCATTGCAATCCGCCACGTGTCACTATCCATCTCTCTTTGATGGCATTCTATCCACTTCTTTTTCATATTAAAAAAATTGTGTACGGGAAGATTTGAACCAGCTCCAACCACTACGCTAACCTACTATTGTGGTTTGTTGGTGACGAGCAATTAGAGTGACTGGATATGTAAAGTGGGTGGATATGTCTGAAATGACCTCCCATCAACATTAATTCCTAATTTGCAACTTTAGGCAAAGTTTGATACCCACCTTTGCACTTGAGTCTTTGATTTCTGCTCATGTTAAGATTTTATAATTAAAAGTTACGGTTTAATAACTTAACTTTTAGCTACTTAATCTTAACTTTTAGTTATTAAACTGTAACTTTTAATTATAAAATCTTAACTTTTGTTAAAAAAAACCTTAACTTTTCATTCATAATACTTAACTTTTGATTACAAAACTTTGACTTTTTATTGTTAAACCTTAACTTTTAATTACAAAATATTAACTTTTGCTAAAAAAATCTTAACTTTTCATTCATAACACTTAACTTTTGATTATAAAACCTTAACTTTTAATTAAAAAATCTTAAATTTTTCTATAGAAAACCTTAACTTTTGATGAGCGAAAATTTAACTTTTGCTAAAAAAACCATAACTTTTGGGACCTAGTCCTGGTCTACAATAAATTTAATGTAGACCGGGTCCATATTAGACTTTGTATCAACTTAATTATTTTCAATTCATCTCAAGAAAAGAAAAGAAAAGAAAAGAGAAGAACAAGTACACACTCCACTCAAGAGTTGCTATTTGCTAACTAGGGTTCTTTCCTAATCCGTATTCATTCCCACCAAATTAATCCCACCCTGCAAATTAAATTATGCCTCCATTGAAGAAGAAATCAAAGAAATCGAAGAAGAAGGATTTGAAGAAACTTAATAAGAACACCAAAACAGTGAATGTAGTTCCAATGGAGCTCAGACCCCTCGAATCTGATTGGTGGGATTCTTTCTGCCATAAAAGCTCCTCTATTCCAGGTACCCATTTCTTTATTTTTCTTCATTTCAGTGTTTTCTCTCATGAATTTGCAATTTGTTGATGTATGATTTTCTGGGTGTTTGTTATTTTTTTGAAATTTGTTTGTCTTAACACTCACTTGCAAACTTTTATTTGTTGATGTTGTTTGAGTTACGAGCCCTCTAATGGGCGCCCCTGTTCTAGCTGCTAGATAAGAATGTTTGGAAGGGTGGAAAGAGGATGATAATGTTATTAGGTTGGGAATTTATGCCAAAATTACGCGTTTGTGTTATTAATATTTGAATGGTACTTACAATTCTTCATTTAGCTTATTATATGCAATCCTAAGGTTACATTTGGATGGACGGAAAAACGATTTTCCATGAAAATCATTATTCTAGGGAAAACCAATTTGCCTTGTTCTTTACATGAAAAGTTGGAGGAGAAAGAAAAAAATGGAAAATTATTGAGAGGATAGATGGGGTTAAAGAAAAATAGGGAGGTAAGGAACAGGGGGAAATGTGTTTTCCCCAAGGAATAGAATCGCGGATATAGTCATGTTTGCGGTAATGGTTGCGACGGCGCCGAAGCGGCTTGTAATGGTCGAGTAGAATAGATATCTCGGCTTGATTTGCTTAGAAAAATTCACATTATTAGATTTTTAACCTTAAGTTGGCGTTTTTAAAGTTTTATAAGTATTTGTAGTTATAACTTAATATGACCAAAAATATCATATGGTTGGTTATATGGTGAATAAAAAGTTACTTAGAATATGTATTCTAATATAAATATAAATAGATACTAACTCATATTTATATAACTTGAAAGCCTATGTCAAGTTTTTTTCTCCTTGTGTTGGTGTGTGCCTATTGTTTTGTGCTACTGTGTGTGTTTTCTACTTCTCTTTTTTGGCCAATACTGATGAAGTAACAGACCTAACGGGTAAAAAGACACTATAACACGGCGAGATGGACGTGAATTTCATCGCAACGTTAACGACATTTCGCCTAATGCATGTTTAAAATCCGTTACATAATGGCCGTTACGTAATGTAGCGACGGAGTTTTGATTCCATGGTTTTCCCTCCACTGAGGAGGAAAAGTGGAAAAACATTTCCAATCATTAGGAAAACTACTTTTCGCCCCTTACAAACCAAATAAAGGAAGACAGAGTTACAAACCAAACTACTTTCCATGTTTTTCTCCGGAGAAACTTTTTCCTCCCAACTGTAAGGAGTCTAAGTGTTATGTATCTCAGTTTTTCATTTTCCATTAAAAAATATTCTTTTTATGTGACAACCCAGGGCGCCCATTAGCTCTTGCCTTTGAGCTATAGAAGTTACAGGGTATACTTGTGTTCTGTTTGTTGTTGTTTGTCTTTGAAATTTTTTATCAATTAGCTAAGTTTGTTATCAAAAGGCCTAAAAAGATGGTGGTTAATTGACTACCAATTTTATTACATGGGGAATTTCAGGTTTAACCATACCTAGTGATGAAGAGGAGGCTTTCAAGTATTTTTTTAGGGTGTCCAAAAAGACTTTTGAGTACATATGTTCAATTGTTAGAGAGGACCTGATATCGAGACCGCCCTCCGGGTTAATCAACATTGAGGGGAGGCTTTTAAGTGTTGAGAAACAAGTTGCTATTGCAATGAGGCGATTGGCTTCTGGTGATTCACAAGTCTCGGTTGGTGCTTCATTTGGGGTTGGTCAGTCCACTGTTTCTCAGGTCACTTGGAGATTTATTGAGTCATTGGAGGATCGTGCTAGGAAGCATATTAAGTGGCCTGATCAGGACAGGTTGGAGGAGATTAAATCAAAGTTTCAGACTTTGTTTGGGTTGCCGAATTGTTGTGGAGCGGTAGATGCTACTCATATTCTCATGACTCTTCCGGCTGTCCAAACTTCAGATGACTGGTGTGATGAGGCCAAGAATTATAGCATGTTGCTTCAGGGAATTGTTGATGATGAGATGCGGTTTCTGGATGTTGTTACTGGTTGGCCTGGGGCAATGACTGTGTCTAGATTTTTGAAGTGCTCTGGGTTTTACAAGCTGTGTGAAAATGGAGAACGATTAAAGAAAATATCGAGGTTAGAAGATGTAGAGATCAAGGAGTACATAGTTGGTGGAGTTCACTACCCTCTTCTTCCATGGCTCATAACCCCTTATGAAAATCCAGACTTTTCAGACCTTAACTTAAAATTTAGGGCGGCACATGAGGCTGCAAGGTTACTTGCTGTGAAGGCATTATCACACTTAAAGGGAAGCTGGAGAATTCTTAGCAAGGTCATGTGGAGGCCTGACAAGAGTAAGCTGCCCAGCATTATCTTAGCCTGCTGTTTACTCCACAATATTATGATCGATTGTGGTGATAAGATGCTATCTGAAATTGTTTTTCCTGGGCATCATGACTCAGGTTATGTAGAGCAGCCCTGCAAGTTTATTGATAAATCAGGGAGTACCATGAGAGATAGTTTAGTTAAAATTTTTCAGTCTAGTTAAAGGAGGCACTGATTACCAATGCAAGAATGTCCTTTTTGAGTTTTGTAGAAATGGTTCATATAAGTTGGCGAGTCTTGAGCCCCTTTTTAACAGGGTTCGTATATTTTTCCGGATATGAGATGCATTCAAGCTAATGATGTCATTGAATTACAGCATCCGTCATGTGTAAAGCTGTTGTATAAGTGTCAGAAATTGGAATGCTTGCTTTGGCTTGAGTAATGAAAAAAAATCTTAGTTCATGAGTAAATTGATTTCGATTTCGGATGTAAGTACTGACACTGAGAATTGTGATATGGCAAATTTACTCCATCCCAATGTTACCTAAATTGCTAAACCACCACAAACTACGATCGAAAATCAGCACATGCAAGTGGTATACTGTTGGGCTAATTCAACAAAACTGAGTAGCGAATTGGATTTTTATACCCAGTCTCGTACCTTGAATTAGGTAACACAGCTCCACTCAATTGTCTTCCTTTACTTATGCACCTTAAACTTTATGTATTATGACTCATTTAGGACAACTTTGGCTTGGGTCAGCCATGCAGTATGTAGTCCCTTTTATTGCTCTAGGAAACAAGTTATTTTGTTGACCAAAGGATGCAAATATCTATAGACATATCACATATCAGCCGAGGGTAGTTTAGCATATATCAGTGATCTGATTGTTTCTGCTTTTGATAATCCCATTTTTTTTGATGTCTTACCTACTTAAGTTCAAATTCCAGAACTTTATTGAACAAGAATGCATTGACTTGCCTACTTGTTATATGTTGGCCCCAAGTTATACTTTAGTTTATGTCCATACCAGATACTGCTAACAGGTAAGATTGTTACTGTTGCGAAATCATTTCAATCGAAGTAATTACCATTACAAAGTTACAAGTTACAACCCATGACTTGCTCCAGGGTCCAAACTGCTTGAATCTTTGTTATCGTTAAGAAATGTGTCTATCGTACTGTAATGAATCGATATTACTAGGCTAAGTGTATTTTAGGTAGTTCATAATAATTTAGGGTTTAGAGGTCTTAGGGTTAACTTATCTATAAATAGAGCTAAGTAGAGAGGTGTAGTCATCATGAAAAATATTAAGTTGTCATTTAGTTGGTTTAGCTTATTTGGGAGAGAACAAGCCTCTCGAAAGCTTGTAGTTATCCTTTAATTTCTGTATTTCAGTTTATTCAATCAAAAACACCATTATCGTCTTTTAATCACCTTCATCACATTATCAGTCTATTACAACTTACACCCAAAGTGCAATACGAATGCAGTACACGGAGTGCTTATAGTTTTATGACTAGAATTGTTTACCTGAATGACTTGCCAGCTTTAAGTCTTCGCTTATGCTGCTATTGCTTTTCCATCAGCATACGTAGAGGTGGCCATTGGGCGGGTTGGCCCTGACCCAACCCTGAACCGGTCCGGTGAAAAACCGGTTCGGCCTTGAACCGCAAAAAGTCAAGGTTCATGTTTTCAAATTTCAAAACCGGTCCTAAACCGATTCTAATCCTGAACCAACTCGACCCGGCCTGTAAACCAGCCCGCTCTTGAACCGGTCCTTGAACCGGCCCATTCTTGAATTAGCCCTTGAACCGCCTCTAAACCGTCACTAAAACCCTATACCATAAATTGAAATCTTAAACCGTAACCTTATACCATATACCCTAAACCCTATACTCTAATTAAAATCTTAAAAGTTATGATTATTCTTATGAATGACTAGTGGGAAATGCTGATGTATAAATTATGATTATGATTTTGCTAAATGAATTATAATTATGATTATGATTTATGATCTATGAAATTGAACTATGGTTATGATTAATAAACTTTAAATTATAATTATGATTAATAAACTATAAAATATATTTATGATTTTGATTAATAAACTATAATATACGATTATAATTATGATTAATGAGCTTCTGTTATTGGGAGTTGCGATTGGTGGAATTTCTATATGGAATTAGTATTTGATTTACTCTATGAGTTATTATTTCCAAGAATTATCCTTTTTTATTAATAATAAAAAAATGATTTTTTACTTAAGGTGCATTTCCATTATGGAAAAAAAATTATATTAAAAAATAAAATAATCCTGAACCAGCACTGAACCAGCCTGAATTGACACTAAATGTAACACTGAACCGGCCTTGAATCGACACTGAACTATCCTCGGATACAACCCATAAGGGTTTGCCCGTTCTTTGTCCATAAACCCTTGTGAGGGTTTCGCACAATTTCAAAAGTTCTTCCGCTTCCAGGAGAAATTCTCCCGTTTGGGCCTCATACCGTTCCCGAACCGTCCTGGACTGGCCCGGGGTGGTCTCAGGGCTGGGTCAGGGCCAAATTTTTGTGAACTGGCCCGTACATAACCCAACAACGAACCGGCACAACCCGGCCCGTGGCCACCTCTAAGCATACGCGAAGACTTCACATTTCTTGAAAGTCTTATTCCCTTGCATTCCTCAACTTGTAAGTAGGGGCTAGGCTGTTTAACAAGTGGGCAAGTAACCCAAATCAACTTCAACTCCTTCAGTGTCTTTTCTAACCCTTCCAACACGCTCGTCTCAGAAACTGGTATGTATGACTAAAAACAGGAATAGGAATGATGTTCTTGGGAAAAAATTGCTTTAGAGTGCAGTAGCCATCACATCCCATGTTGCCAGGGCTGAAAAGTCTATGATTCCTTGCCCTTCTAATCTGCTAAAGCAATTGTCATTTGTCTTAGTTCTAATGTTAATGAAGAGAAAGTGAAGGACAGCAACTGGTATGCATAAATGGCAAGGAGGAAGCAGGATAATTTAAAACTTACCACCTTAACTTTTCAAGTTTTTCAAAATTACCACCTTTAATTTTTTTCTTCAAAATTACCACCTAACATTTCCATTTTTCTTAAAAGTTCCCACCTCTAGACGATTTTTGGTAAAATTTGTTCATCAAATTTTAAAATTTTAAAGAAAATTGCAAAGAGTAAGTGATAATTTCAAGAAAAAATGCTAATACTATAATAAAACAATGCATATGTAATACTAATTTAATGATTTGGTTAACAAATTTCAACAAAAATCGTCTAGAGGTGGGAACTTTTAAGAAAAATGGAAATGTTAGGTGGTAATTTTGAAGAAAAAAAATTAAAGGTGGTAATTTTGAAAAACTTGAAAAGTTAAGGTGGTAAGTTTTAAATAATCCGAATTACACTGGGAATGGGCCACCTGGTGAGGGAAAGAGGATAACAATTTAACAATGCAGGTCAAATACATACCTGTAAGTCTTCTTCTCCAGATATTAAGTCGATTTTTTTGATGTTGTTAGAAGTTGGCAAATATGTCTTGTTTTGGGCAGAGTCCTCCACGGGATTTCCAAAAGTGTCGATATCTAAATGGCATTGCTCTTCAGGCATTTAATACCTCTTTAACACGTCTGCTAAGGAAAATAGTGCTCAAAACCAGACCAGCTGTGACTATAAAGTATGAAGACAATTATTCCTCTCCCACTCATCAAAGAGTTGAAAAAGCACAATGGAGTATTTGTCACCGGAATACTTGCTTTTCATAGTATTTCTGTGTTTTATTGCAACTATAACAACTGACTCAGCTTCCCCCATGCAGCCATCATGTCCTGATTACGAGAGATCAGCCTTGCTGCAGTTCAAGCAAAGTTTCCACATCGACTGTGCAATTGCTTCTTCTGATCCATCTGCATATCCGAAGGTTGAATCATGGGTAAGCAGATCACATGAGAATTGCTGCTCATGGGACGGTGTTGCATGTGATGAGGAGACGGGTCGTGTGGTACTACTCGATCTTAGTAGTAGTTGTCTTATTGGCATTTTCCCTTCCAACAACAGCCTCTTTAGCCTCACCCACCTCAAACACCTAAACCTTGCTGATAATTTCTTCAACGCTTCTCTAGTCCCCTCTGAGGTGGGCAACTTTAGCAAGTTGCAAAGCCTTAATTTGTCCATGTCAGCATTTACCGGCCAAATCCCATCAGAAATCTCGAAACTGTCGGAGCTCTCTCTTCTTGATCTTTCCAAGAATAATGTACCTTCATCAAGTGGCCTGCTCACCCTAAAACTTGAAGAACCTAACATGGACAGGTTAGTTCGAAACTTAACTCTTCTAAAGCATCTCCATCTCGATGCAGTTTACATCTTCTCTTCCGTGCCAATTATCCTCACAAACCTCACCTCACTACACACTCTCTCGCTCGCGTTCTCTGAACTGCATGGTGAATTTCCAAGAGGTATATTTAGTTTACGACACCTTGAATTGCTTTGTTTGGATGGAAATGAAGATCTTACTGGTTTCCTTCCTGATCAGTTCCAACATAATAGCCCTCTTAGAGAATTATCTCTCTCCTCTACATCATTTTCTGGACAAGTGCCGCCTTCGATTGGAAAACTTGCTCATCTGGAGAAGTTCACCATAGCTAGTTGTCAGTTCTTAGGACCAATTCCATCTTCTTTTGGGAACCTCACCAGGCTCACCTATTTGAACCTTAATAACAATAGATTTAGCGGTGTGCTGCCGTACTCTCTCACAGACTTAACACAATCCCGAAGTTTAACAGCACTTGCTTATTTGGACCTTGGAAAAAATCATCTTACAGGTCAAATACCAGATTGGCTCATGAATCTCACCCAACTGGAGTTCCTCTCCCTGGAGTACAATCAGCTGGTGGGTCAAATACCACAAAGAATTTCCCATCTTGCAAATCTTAATCAACTCAGGTTGAATAACAACAATGACTTGCACGCCAATCTTAGCACATTTTTGAAACTCAAATCACTCGTGTTTTTGCAATTGTCGGGTGTCAATTTAACATTACCTACCACAAATATGGTTGTCAATGATTCAGTTGCTAAATTTATCTCCTTAGACCTCAGCAGTTGCAACCTGAATGTGTTCCCACACTTCTTACAAAGTCAAGATGAATTGGAAGTCTTGAGCCTTCTCGACAATAAAATTCATGGTTCAATACCTCAATGGTTCATAAACATAACCAGAGAGAGTCTTTACATACTTGAAATTTCTTATAACTTCTTAACAGGCTTTGAACAGCCTGTAGTGGCCCTTCTATGGACTCGTGTACAGGTTTTAAGTCTTACCAATAACAAGTTACAGGGTACACTTCCCATTCCAGGGAATTCCGTGATGATCTATCAAGTCTCAAACAATCTTTTCACAGGAGGTATTCCTCAGCAACTGTGTCATGCAAGTTCTTTGCAGTACCTTGATTTATCCAACAACAGTTTGGGTGGTGAGATTCCCAAATGCATCACTGCACTTGCTGATTCTCTTTCCAGTATGAATTTGAGAAGCAACAACTTCCATGGCACCATACCCAGTGGATACTCCAAATCATGTAAGTTGACAATGATTAATCTCAGCCAGAATCAACTGGAGGGTAATTTGCCGAGATCTTTAACCAACTGCAGTATGCTCCAGGATTTGGACATTGGTGAGAATAATGTCAATGATACTTTTCCGTCATGGCTGGGCAGTCTTCCAAAACTGGAAATGCTTGTTCTCCGACAAAACAAATTTTATGGCAGCATAGGCAAACCAAAGTCTAACCTTGATTTTCAATCTCTGCGCATCATTGACTTGTCCACTAATTTTTTTACTGGTGAATTGCCATATCACTACTTTCAAAACTGGGAGGCCATGAAAATCATCGAGGAACACCAGCAAGGTGTATCTTCAGTTTATATAAAGACGCAGCATGCAAAATTCGTGATATACGGTATATATAACCTTCAAATCACTATAACAAACAAAGGCAATCAAATGTTGTTCACAAACGTATTAACTGTATACTGTGTGATTGATTTCTCAAGCAACAACTTCACAGGCAGTATTCCAAGTTCCATTGGAGAATTTAAGGGGCTTCAAGCACTTAACCTCTCCAACAATAATCTTAATGGTGACATCCCGACTTCCCTTGCCGACATAAGAAACCTTGAATCGCTAGACCTTTCCAACAACATGGTTTCAGGAGAGATCCCGCAAAAGTTGACAGAGTTGACATTCCTTGAGGTGTTCAATGTGTCGAATAATTTTCTTAAGGGCCTCATTCCACAGGGAAACCAGTTCAATGCTTTCGACAATAGCTCTTTTGCCGGGAATACGGGCTTGTGTGGAAGTCCACTTTCCAAGAAGTGTGAACTTGTCAATGGAGCACCACCACCAATGATGTCAATAGATAACAAGGAAGACGATTCCAACTTGATTGATTGGGTCATTAGATCCTCGGGCTTCATTAGCGGGTTTCTTGTTTGTGGTGCTGCTGGAAAGTACATTACTGACCAGAACCATGAATGGTTTATGGAGACTTTTGGAAGGAAGAGGAGGCCATGAAGCAGAGATACAGACTTGACTGTACCTCAATAATGCCTTGAATTTAAGGCATTACCGTACTATCTAGTAGAGTTATGAGAAAAGAATGACTGGAAAGCTTAAAGGTGTATTGCTTGTGTGTAATCATATTTATAGTACAAAACTATAATATAAAAGATTACGTACAACAATCGAAGATTGCGATATTATCTATATACTTACTAATTGTAAGAGATTAAGAGATATTAAAAGATAATGTTTAATTCATAGATATACTACATTATTATCTCTATTACTATCATCCTCGAATTTTGTGGTTCTTCATGTTGGTTTCAGCATATGAAGATCCATGACTAGCTACTGGTTTTTCCATTTCCTCTGCGACCTATGTAAAAACTCTGGCTTTCCAGCTGCTTTATGGCAAGTGGCAACTAGTACAATTAGTGACAGTCTTGGTTGCAGTTAGGTACTTGCCTCTATAAACATGTCTCTCAGTTGAGTTTCGTCATTGTGATCATTTTTTTCTTCCTTTTGAAGGTCTTGATTTCCTCCATACATGTCGATTTTAAATGCAGGCATATTCAGTCTGCACTGCCTGCGTTTTAATGAGGTGCTCTAGTATGTCACAACACAAGTATGCTGGTTTGGTTTCTTCTGTGCTTTTTTCAAGATTTATGTGAGCCGTTCCTAAGAATTTGGTTGATCAGTATGTCCTGTTTTAGTTTCTCATGATTGGATGCTTTAGTGACGTAGTACTTTTTGAAGTTCTGCTCTAATCTTCAAGTATTTAATCTGTTTTTGACACACAACTCGAAAACTAGTTTTAGTATAGGGTGAAGAATGGCTGACAAAAATAGCTCTTAAGACCATATTATCCTAACTTCCAATGGTTGTGAAAGCACCTTAATTCAGCTTGCAGATGCTGTCACAAAGTTATGTCTGTCAGAAGTCACAAGTAAAATGGACTTTCATGAATATGTATTCTAAAAGCACTCTTCTGCAGCTTGAATTCAGAGAGCGCGCATACATCTCAGGCAAGTATTTGCTCAAACCTCTTGGAGTTGGAGTTTATCATTCAAGTAACTCGACTTGCAAACACTCCATTCATGACAGCTAGCCAATGGAACCTGATGGCAAATGAGCCCAGATAAACCTGACAAGGTGCTCTGTAGACCAGGTTATTGTGCAGTACGGATCAATGGTCACCTTGTTAATGAGCTAGACTGGTCCCAACTCCGAGTCACAACTGTGCAGCTTTCTGGTCAATGGTGGGTCGAATTGATGGGTGGATAACTCTACTGCAGTATCATTGCAAAGGACACTAGGAAAACCCTGATAAGTGGCACTTCTCTGACCTCCATGGGGTCTTATAGCAAAAACAAGTAGTGTAGTAGAACCTCAGTGATCTTAAAAGAGGTTTTTTTGTTTGCTTTTTAGGGGTGTTTAAGGCTTTCAGTACTTAACTTAGGCTCCATATAGCTACAAGGTGGTGTTTTACCGCTTCGGTTAGGGGCTAAATATACTAATTCTTTCCCGGTCGCTTTTCGGGCCCAAACGTTTTTTTTGTTAGTTTCTTAATTTTAGTTTTTATGATTTTAAGAGTCGTATATTATACGTAGTATAGTGATACCAAACATTCAGTATATATAAGTCATTTTATTAATAATAATGTCGTGTTGATAGGAGGTATCACATTGCTCCATATTATTATATTTAAATTAGTTTTAAGGCCTCTGGAAATGCCATGGGTTTATGTGTCTTGTAATTTAGCATTTCAAAACACTTATTATTATTGGTGTAGAAAGATATTGGTAAAAAGTATAAGTCATTTTATTAATAATATGCATTTAAAATATATTTTAACTTAACTATTGATTTCCATCCAAAATTCATTATATCATAATTAATATTTATAAAAGAAGCAATAATAGTATAGGGTGTAGTGGATAAAGCTCTAACTTCCATACTTAATATTACGATGAGTTCGAACCTTTTCAAACATAATATTTGTATTTTTTTAAATTTATGAGAATGGCATAGAGAAGCTGAAAGTTGAGCGAAGTATTCAATAATTTCATTATTTTGTTTTATGTATCCTTAATCTAGTAAAAATATAAGGAGTACTCTGTAAATTAGATTGTGCGTCGCTGAAGAGACTTGAGTGTCGATAAGCTTCTACCAAAGCAAAACTATGCTATAAAAGTCGATCTTTCCCCTTCCACACTACAATACCATATTCCCACAAATCTCATTATTTCCTAAACCAACTAGAAAACTAAAAAGATATTCTAAAGATAGTTTCCTAATAGTAATCAACTTTATAATTGCTATATATATAATAGTCATGGTTCATTATTAAACATACAACTCAATACAATCATATTTTTCTTCTCCTCTCGTAAACTTTTCAATCGCGCTAATAATAATCGATCGGTATACGTACAATAGCGGAAAAGATGGGAAATTTGAGTTCATGCGTAAAAACCCAAACAACACCAAACTTAAAACTCAACGCAAAACGCAAAGTTAGTTGATTCACAAGGGAAACTAACACTAGTGAACCTTCCTACAACAGTTGCGAAGATCAAGCGTCATTATTACGTCGTCGGAACAACTACAGCAAACTCGTAAGATGGTGGCGATGGAGGAGGATGACTGGTTACTTGTTCGGAAGGTTTACCTATTGGTGCCGGTTGACAATGTCGGGTCTAAGTTATCTGACTTCCAAGTAGCTGCTATTGATCAGATAAAAAAAATACTTGGAGGAAACTGGTTTAGTAGCATGTCAGAATTTGGAAGATTTGATGAGGGGTTTGTGCAAGAAGAATGTTGCTGTAGATTCAGCCAGAAGAATTAGATTTTGCAACGAGTGGAGACCAGTTCTTGAAACCATCTTGGAAGAGTGCTAGAAATTACTCCCTCCGTCCCCCAAAGGATTTCCCATTTTTCCATTTATGTTTGTCCCAATTACATTTTCCATTTCCTTATTTGGATATGGCCCACCTATTATAATATTATTTTCCTTACAAAAAGTATTTGACCCCACACTCTCTCTCTTAATAAACAATTCTAAAAAATATCCACTACCTTACTTTTCCATTTTAAAATGAAAACTAGGCCCCACATCAACATCACTCCTTAAACTTTGTGCCCAAAGGAAATGGGAAATCCTTTGGGGGACGGAGGGAGTACTTACTAAAAGCGTAAACTAGCGCGCTCAATGTGGCGTATTAGTAGGAAACATATCTTATCTAGTTAGTTGTTAAATAGTACACTCGTTTTATATGTACTGCAACCTTTGATATATTACATTATTCATACTTCTCTTTGACCTTCTTTTGTAATTTATACATAAGGATAAATCTTGTTAGATTCGTCTTAATATATGCTTATTTTATATTGAGTTTTTATAATCTTTACTTAAATAAAATTAGAGGTATTAGGATCCAAAGTAGTGCATTCAGAGGCGTAAAACTTCCTATGTTACAATACGTATGGAAGTATGGAACGGAGATAGGATTATCTTATATGATATATAGTTAGTTGTCAAATATTATCTCGTAATTATAAAGGTAAAGTCTTATAAAAGACGGTCTTACATTAAGCTTAATGTAAGACCAGCCCAATAAGCCAATAAAAAGCCCAATTTCGCGTGACACGCGCTAAGGAGCCCAGAAAAATTGATTTTTTAACTTTTCAACCTAAAACCTTAACTTTTACGTTTTTTTAACTTTTCAACCTAAAACTTTAACTTTTGCATAAAAATCCATAACTAATAGGGCTAAAGAAGTGTAGGGTATCGATTCCACATATGATATTAGTTATTGATTTTTATGCAAAAGTTAAGGTTTTAGGGCAAAAAGTTAAAAAAAAACGCAAAAGTTAACGTTTTGGGTCGAAAAGTTAAAAAAATCAAATTGGCTGGGCTGCTTAGCATATGGCGCGCATCATGGGCCTCTGTAAGGCTTATTGGGCTGGTCTAAGGTTAAGCTTAACATAAGACCGTCTTATAGTAAACCAACTCAGTCATAAAAGAGTTAGGTTAATATTAGATTGTACTCCCTCTATCCCCTATCAGATGATATACTTCCTATATTCGTCCGTCCCACGTTAGATGATACACTTTTATAAATGGCATGACCTTACAATAGAAATATAATTTTTTATTATAAATGACACCCGTCCACCCACCTTAGCCCTTTTACGTTACCCCACGTCCCCACCATCTACTTTATATATTTAAACAAATACAACCAATTACTCACAATAAAATAAAGAAGTCAAATAATACTCTTACAACTTTGTGTCAGTCAAACTGTATCACTTAATATGAGACGGAGGAAAGTATATATATTCGTTTTAGATTTAATCAAAGTTTAGGCCGTTTACTCCAAAAATTATTAAGCTCTTAACTTGATATCAAGAGCAGATTTTGATTCTTAAGTGGAACTTATAAATTTAGTTTAATTACCGGTTAGATTATCTTTGCCCACAATTTTTTTTTCGTGTTCTTGTTAAACATTTGTCTAGCAAAAGTGATTGTATGATACATGGACACATAGTGTTCAAGTATTGCAAAGGCCTGAACTAATCTTAATATAAGATCAGTCCAATAAGTCAATTAAAAGTCTAATTACGCGTGCCACACGCTAAGGTGCCCAAACAAATTGATTTTTTAACTTTTCGACCTAAAACCTTAACATTTGCGTTTTTTTCGACTTTTTAACTTAAAACCTTAACTTTTGCATAAAAATCCATAACTAATTGGGATAATGGAGTGAAGGGAATGACAGGGGTGGTGGGAAGAAAGCTGGCTTGAAAAAATGCCTATTGGGCCTATTGGACTGGTCTTAATGTAAGACTTCTAAACAAAATAACTTATGTTAATATTTAAAAGTTTAAGGTTTAAGGTTCAAAAGTTAAGTTTTTAAATTTAAAAGTTAACAATTTTAGCATATTTGTTAATATCGATTCCACATATTAGTTATGGATTTTTATGCAAAAGTTAAGGTTTTAGGGCGAAAAGTTAAAAAACGCAAAAAGTTAAGGTTTTCGGTCGAAAAGTTTAAAAAATCAACTTGACTGGCTGCTTAGCGTGTAGCTCGCGTCACGGGCTTCTCCAAGGCTTAATGGGCTGTTCTGAGGTTAAGGCTTAACCTAAGACCGTCTTATAGTAAACCAACTCTGTTAAAATACTCTTATTAAGTACTTGAAAAATGGACCCCGTATAATATTTTATTTTAAAATATCCCCCTCTATGTACTTGAAACAGTTTGTCATTATTGCATTTGTCTTTTCCTACTTTACTCTACATTTTCAAAGTTGTTGTTTTTGTTGTCACAAATATTTCAATAATTGGTTTAATTAATCTGTTTGTCTAATCGTAATCTTTGTGAAAAAATAAACAAACACTATATTATGACGGAGGGAGTTTATCTTGTAATTATCTTTTATAGGAGTTGGGTTAATATTAGGTTGTATATATATTCGTTTTACATCTAATGAAATTTTAAGCCGTTTACTCCTTAAATCTTTGAACATTTAACGATATACCGTTTCGGATATTTCAGATTGAATATACGAAAAATTTTAAAACGGATTCGGATCAACTTTTCACCATTTCCGAATACCCGAAAAACTATTTTTTGAATATCCAATCCAAATCACCGGAAATCCAGTTTGTTGTTCCTAAAATAAAAACAGCTAGTCTTGTAAGAGACCGCCTACTTTCAAAATAACATTAGGCAACGGCCAAATAGGCCCAATAATAAGAAGAGAAAATCAAAAAATCGTCAAATGAAAATAGGGACCAGTTTAATCCATTTTGTGACCTATTTAATTCATTTCGTGACTTGTTTAGTTCATCCAATATTCAGTGTTAAATTTATTTCGTGACTAGTATAATCCATTTAGTGACTAGTTTAATTTATTCGGTAAGTCATGTTTTTTTTAGGGAATCGCTTTTTATAATTCGAGACTAAAATTGAAATAGGGAAAGGAGAAGAAAATGAACAAGTAGAGTGTGCTAGATGTCTAGAAATAGTATTGGACTTAGGTAATACTATGTGGGCTTTGATTGGTCTAATTTTAATATAAAATTAAACCGCATCTTTTAATAATTTGTAAAATAAAAATGATTTTAAACTTCCCCTTCCCAAGAAGGCATTAAATAGTCTGATTATCCGATCCGAAATTTCGATATCCGATTTTTCAGATTGGTTTTCAAACCCCCCAATTCCCACTCTCCCCTCTTTTGGTTTTTTTGGGCTAAACCAATAGTATTCACTTTTCAGCATTCAGATCTCATATTTCTTTCTGCCTTGCTGCATCTCTGTTTTCACTAACATAACTTGTTTTGTTTCTCTCTCACCACCGCAAGGGGACTTCACTCACTTCTTGTTAAATACTTTAACCAAAAATCTATCAAAAAGTTAAATACTTTAACCAAAAATCTCTCAAAAACGCTAAGAAAACCTTTTTGTTCAGGGTTTTTTTTATATATACGTAGTAAATTATGTGCTAGCGATATAAGGGTAAATATACATGACTTCGAGAGATGAATATATCATCACAAACCTTAGACATCAACATATTGACTATTATGCTCTCTTAACTCCCCTTACTGACCTCCTCCTTCCAAAGGTCTCCATAAACCATACATGGTACTTATCGGTGATGTAGATTTTCCCGATAATAAACCCAACTATGATCCCGCTTATACACCCCAAACATCTGACAATCCAATCAATCAACTCTGCGTCCTCATAGCTCTTGTCACTTGTCATTGATGGCGGTGACACTAGTACTGCATTTGCATTCTCACACTTCTTGGACAGTAAACTTCCACACAATCCTTCATTCCCTTGAAAAGAAGTATCATCAAAAGTATTGAACTGGTTTCCTTGTGGTATTGGACCTTTAAGATGATCATTATATGAAACATTGAACACTTCAAGTGATGTCAAATCTGATAGTGCTTGAGGGATATCACCCGAGAGTCTGTTAAGCGAAAGATCTAGTGATTCGAGGTCTGTCATTTTCGCTATAGAAGGTGGGATTCTACCTTCAAGATAGTTGTTAGACAAGTTGAGTGCTTCAAGTCCTATAAGATCCCCTATGACATCTGGAATTTCTCCCCTGAATTTGTTGCTTGATAAATCAATGACCCTAAAGACTTTCAATATCTTTGGATAAAGAATTTCGCTTCCTTTATTTGTTATAGTGATGGAGTACTCAAAATTTTGCTCTGAGATGACTAAATCTGTACCCACCTCAAAATAGAAAGTAATCAAGGTATTGTATGAACCCAATTGGTCTTGCTTTGAAACTCTCATTGCTGGCCAGTTTTGAAAGTATTTATATGGTAAACCACCTGTGTGAAGATTATGAGATAGGTCAAATATTCGTAACACCCGAAAATTGAGACCAGAACTTGGATAAGGTATGTTTCCATAAAATTTATTATGGCTTAGAACAAGAACTTGCAACTTTGGAAGCCTTCCTAACCATGATGGAAAAGAATCTTTAATCTGATTTCTGCCTATATCAAGTACCTCAAGCATTGTGCAGTTAGCCAATGACCTTGGAAGTTCACCTCCTAGTTGATTTTGGCTCAAGTTGATCATCTTAAGTTTGCAGGATCTTGTGAACTTTGTGGGAATGGTGCCACGGAGATTGTTACCTCGCAAATTCAGGAGCTCTAGAGATTCGCCTAGCTGACTGCCCATGCAGTTTGGTATGCGCCCGGTCATGTTGTTGCCAGACAAATCAAGAGACATGAGAGACCTTGCATTGCAAATTTGCACCGGAATAGCTCCAGTCAAAAGATTATTTGAGACATCATAGAACTTCATAGAACTCGGTGGAGAAGGAAGTAACCCCTGTAATCTATTACCTCCGATACGGAATTCTTCCAAATGAGGCCATGGAAGAATGCTTACTAGAGGTTTTTCAAAAGCTGCCAAGTTATTTTCGGAAAGGTCAATTTTAAGGAGACTTTCTCTAGTGATATCTACCAACCATTGCGGTATATTACCCTTGATATTGTTTCCTCCGAGTGATAGCAATTGCAGCTCATTTTGTTCTTTTAGGAATGAAGGAAATTCAGTCAAGTTGCAATGTGCAAGCTCTAAGAGTTTGAGCTTTGGAGGAGATGAAGTGGTGGTATCATTAAGAGGAAATGTTAAATTAAGATGAGATAAAGCTAGACTACGAAGGTTTTTCAGATGAAAAAATATGTCGAAGTTGCCATACAAGTTGTTGTAAGACAACTCTAGAGAGTGAAGGTTTGTAAACCGAGTAAACCACTGTGGTATCGGACCCTCTAATTGGTTATACTCGAGATACAATTGCCTTAGTGCGGTTAGATTTGCGAACCATTGTGGAAACGGACCTATTATATGGGATGCTGCGAGATCTAAATATTGAAGTTTTGTGAAGTTTGCAATAAAAGACGGTATCTCAGTAGCTAGATTCATCTCAGCTAGGCGTAAGTAACTGAGATTGTGTAGCTTTGACAACTGGGAGAACAGCTCCTTAGGCGTAACTTCAAGATTTGAGAAGTCGATTGCTTGAAGATTTGTTAGATTTGTGATAGAAAAGGGGACTTTGCCTTTGAAATTATTGCGACTCAAGAGTAAGACGGTGAGGTTTGTTAAGTTAGCAAGAGAGGATGGAAGTGATCCGGAGAAATAGCAACTACATAGGTCGAGTTGTTCTAACTGAGCCAGGTTCCCCATTGAAGGTGGAATTTTTCCGGAGAAAGATGTGCCAAAAAGATATAATTCCTTAAGATGGCTAGTGGAGTGAAACTCAGGCAACACTCCTGAAAGATCTCCATTGCCACTCAAAGAAAGGATTTCAAGTTGTGGCAATCTAAAAACACTTGTTGGTACTTCACCATACAAGTTACAGTATTGGAGGGAAATACCTTTTAAGGACGTTAGATTCGAGAGGATGTTTGGGAAAGTAGAGGACAAATCAACCATGTCAAGATAGAGTTGCTCTATACGAGTTACATTTCGGAGTAACTTCTCGAAACCTGTACCTTGAAGCTTAAGGTCAAGCTGGGTGTTGGCCAAAGAACCACCATTATTAGAAAGATCGAGCTTATAAAGGTCTGATAATTTCGAGATGTCTGGTGGGATTTGGCCGCTAAATGATGCATACGAGAGGTTAAGACTTTGTAATCTGCTAAAATGGCTGATTTTAGAAGGAATGCGAGAATAGTTAAAATCGTTGAAAGCAAGGTTAAGCTTCTTAAGATGGGTAAGAATGAAGAGGGTGCTGTTCGAAGGGAAGGTTCCATAAAGACAGCTGCTACTGAGGTCGAGCCCTATCACACGCCCTGTCTTCTCCTCGCACTCAACGCCGTCCCACTGGCAGCAATCCGCAGTTGGCTCACTTGACCATGGTTTCACTTTTGGATATGCAGATGGAGATTTTGAAACCGCACAGTTTATGAGGAAACTCTGCCTGAACTGCAGCAATGCCATTTTTTCATGATCAGTACATGATGGCTGTGATAAGGACACTGAGCTAATATGTTTGATGGCATGAACTAATACAAGAAAGTAAATCCAGGACAAAAAACCCATGAACTTAGCGCGATTATGGTGTGATTTTTTCTTGTAGATGTTGGATTAATGATGTAAAGAATAAAAAGTTCTGTTTGTTTTATAGACATGTCGAGCTTCTGTTTCTTATCGAAATCGTGGGACCTATAATTTGCTGGTTGAATGTGAACTTGTTCTTTAATTTCCAGGGCAGGTTTTTTGTTGTTGAATGAACTAGGGAATTGAAAGGTGACAAAGTACGAATTTTCGTACTTGTCTAGTTTGCTACTTGCTAGTTCAGGGATACATCAAAGTCAATTGCCTTAACAGATGGGAGAAATTTTGTGCAAAACAATTAGGAATTGCCAACTTCTGGGAACAACATAGACTACAAAATGGATTGATGCGAATTTAGATGATTAAAGAGAAATAAGAAATATCATCGTTTCTTACTTGCAAAATTTGCTTTAAAAGTTTATAATGTTGATTAGCAGATAGGAGAAATATTATGAGATTTGTTAGAATTGTCCGAATGCGTATTAAAGTATTAATGGTCGGCGGTCTTTTATTTTCTTAATTACAACATTTGCTTTTCGAGTGTCAAGTTCATAATGTCCATCTTTTTCTTTCACCGGTTTATGCAAGATGTATTACGTGGGATCGTGCTAGAAATGACGGGATGCATTGGTAAGTATTAATGTTCAAAGGTCGATATCGTAAATTGAAACAAAAACTATTGTAACAAGTTAAAAAGTGATAGATTATGCAGGAAGATTTTGAAGTCTTCTTCAATTTGACATGGAAGTGTGAAGCAAAAAGCCTCAAAACAACCAAAAAGGGAAACAGTCTAGGTAGGTATAGTCATCCAATAATGTATCAATTTGAACTTAAATTTTCTTCTTGTTTTGATTTTTTGTGATGATTATGAGTTTGTGACTCCATTTTCTTGGTCTTTAAAGAATTTTCCAATGCTCATAGTCATTGATATTTGTTAATTGGAAAAGTCCTTGTGAAGACTGAAGACTTATGGAGTCATGATTTGACTTCATAATTTTGAATTTAAGGGTCTGTTTGGTAGGGTGTAAAACGTTTTCCTCGAAAACTGTTTTCTCATTTTACATTGTTTGGTTTGGAGTAAAACATTAAAATGTAAAACTTGGGGTGGAAAATCATTTTCCGTAAACATTTTCCCCAAATTTGGGAGGAAAACATTTTCCATCACAAGGGGAAGGAAAATATTTTCCCACACAATTGAAGTAATTGATTTTCAATTCAACCAAACAATGAAAAATGCTTAAAATGGAAAATCATTTTACATGCAACCAAACAACGAAAAACCTTCGTAAAATTGAATTTTCCAATGTAAAAGGTTTTCCATGGAAAACCATTTTCATCTGAATATATTTTACACCCTACCAAATGGAGCCTAAGTCTTCTTTTTGTTCGACTTTTGTGTTTGATACAATTTTTTTTGTTTTTCAACATCACATCCTCGTGTTTGTTGAAATTTCATACATTCTCTTTAAAAAAATCTATGCGATACCATTTGGTTTTATTTATATATGTCTCAATGATACCCTAATTAATAAATTTTATCATCGAAATGATTTATGAGTTTTTAATTCATTTTTCAAAGGCTTAAAAATAGTTTAATATGTTAAGTTTTGGTTATTAAGTGGAGAAATTATTATTTTGCAATTTTTTCCCCTTTTTGAGCAAGAAAGTTTAAAATAATTAAATTAGTTTCAACTCTCATATTAAACCGTATTGCCCATACTATTTTAATGGAATTTATTAATGTTATTGTCTCTGCTTTTATTTACTTGCTACATGTGTAGGCAATGATATTTAGGAGATGGAAAAAATTGTGTCTGAGAGTCAAATACCATTAGTTCATCACAAATTACATAAAGTGGGAGTGAAAAAGTTGGCAAAAGTAAAGGAAAATATGAGTTTTTTTTTATGTGGATTATGGTTACCAAATGGAAATATAGCAAGCCAAAAAACACGAGTTTACGATACGTCTCCCGCTTGTGTTTCAATGACGGGTAAGGCGGTCAAGCTACCGGCATCTGTCTGATCCGATCGTTTAGCGGCTCTTTCTAAGAGACGGGAATGTAAGTAGAAAACGAAATGTAGACGGGAAGGAGCAACAGAGTAGAGTCTTAGAGACATGACATCAGTCTGACTGTTTGAGACCCGTTGCTGGGGTGCCTAGTGATCGCTACTTTGCTAGTTGGTTGTTTTCACCGTTGGCGGTTCTACTTAGCTAGTTTGACTTGTTATTTTTATTGGCTACTCTTATTATAAATGTTTATATACATGTTTGGTGACACTTATTATCTATACAAAAGCTAGTGAAATTAACTTTACTTTAAAACTTAATAGCTTACCTTTTACATTGTTGTTAGTTGTTTGACCATATGAAAAAACCAACAAAAAACGTCATACAAAGGCAAATGGTCTTGGCATGGTGGTAGCTCACCTTGTCTCTTAACCAATTGATCAGGGGTCCGAATCCTAACCTTTGGGAATGAAAAGAGATCCTTGGTCAGCCCTTTACCCTTAAGTGAAGCTCCATGGGCGAAGGGATTAGTCATTGCTTCCTGTGGTGGACACCCTTGGTTTAACCAATAAATAAGGTCATTTATTAAACACCCATCATCACAAAGCTCTTGGATCGACCCGGTCCACACTAAAAATAGTGTAAACCCGACCATTCAAACTCTAACCAACTTCTCTCTCCTCTCAAAGCTTCATATAGGAGTAAAAATGGCGATTCACCTCATCTGAGCCACATCTTTACCTCCACTGAACTTCGTTTTCCGGGAAATCAAACCTTTATCAGAAACCTCACCTTTCCGTCTCATGCTCCGGTGTTGAATCTTCTCCATCTTCATCCTCCATTGTGGATTCTAATCACTAACCTTTCGAGATGAACAATAAACCACTCGCCAGAGATCCACCAGCGGATGTTGCCGGAGAAGTTCGCTGTTGATGTTGTCCATCGTGATTTTGTTTTGCCCTAAAAACAGAGATTTTAAGGATTTTTGAGAAGTGAAGTTAGTCTTTGTCGTTGGTTTTGAGCAATGAAGATTTTGCTGATTTGGTATGGTTGGAAAGAAGTGAAGCATAGAGGACTAGAGGAGAGAGAGAATGGTATTGTACTCTATAGTTTTGGTCCATATTTTTATTTCATTTTGAACCTTAATTTTCATTTATGAGTACTTAACTTTTAGTTACTAAACTTTAACTTTTCATTCATAACACTTAATTTTTTATTGCTAAACCTTAACTTTTGATTGTTAAATCTTAACTTTTGATTACAAAATCTTAATTTTTCGTAAAGAAATCTTGACTTTTCATTCGTAACACTTAATTGTTGATTACAAAACCATAACTTTTGATTGCTAAACCTTAACATTTAAGTATAAATTCTTCATTTTTGGTACAAAAAACCTTAACTTTTGATGAGCTACATTTAACTTTTGAGCTTTGTATTAGGTCTACAATAAATTTAGTGTAGACCGGATCTATATTAAACTTGGCACCCATCATCACAAGCAAAACTGCAGAATGTGCATATAATACAACTTTTACCCTACACCTGGTGTACGATGAACATCTTGCTTTCAATGCTAGTTTCTCGATTATGGTTCATGTAAATCAAAATGAACAAAATTTACATTAAAGAGTTTTAATTCACCAGTTGAGCAAAAAAATGTAGAATATCTGGTGTAGGATGAATAGATACTCAGAGATGTCTTATAGTGTTACTACGTCAAATGCACACAATGCGTACGAAAAGAAGTTAAAAATTTAAATCGTGAAATAATTAATATCGAATTAAAAAGTAGTTTGGATTATTATTTTTTTCATTTTCACTCCTCGTCCTTTACTTGATATTTTATTTATGACGTAACCAAGTTACTGAAGTGGGTCTTGTTGAGTTCTTTCTCGATTCTCCCTCTAGGCGAACCCAGTTAGCCAATACGACCCACGGCCGTGCGACGGTGCTCAACACACGGGCTTCTTGAATCCCTGACCCTTCGTTTTTCAGCCATTTTGATTTTTGAATTCGTCAATTGTGGTCTTCAATTGAATCCATAACAAGGTACTTACTATAAATGATCCAGTTTATTACTTGCCCTTTAGTTTTGCAAATTTCTACAATGTAATTGGTCTCTGATTGAGTCTAACAATTCATTAAATCATGGATTTTTGAGATGTGAGCTTAATTTGATTAATTGGGTTGTAATGCAAACTAGGGTTGTTGTGGATTTTATTTGAATAATTGAATTGGATTCAGTGAAAATTAGGGTTGTTTTGAGATTAATTTGAATAATTGAGTTGCATTCAGTGTAAATTAGGGTTGTGTCTGACTTGTGAGTTTGATTTGAATAATTGAATTGCAGTCAATGTAAATTAGGGTTGTTCTGACTTGTGAGTTTGATTTGAATAATTGGATTGCGTTCAGTGTAAATTAGGGTTCTTAATTTCCAATTCTTTTGATTTTGTATCTTGTAAACTATAAAAATAGAGTTGTTTGACGTATTGAACTGGTGGCTGCTTTCTTGAATGGATTAAACGAATCATAATATTGGGTTGTGTATGTAAGAGATTACACTGTTGTGTGTTTTTTTTTCTTAAAAAAATCTTTTTGTGATTCAAGTAAAAGACAGAAATGAACTCGGTGGCAAGTCATGTAGCGGGTCTGCTCAAGCGTCCGAGTTCAGCTTTCAACTCAGTGAGCTCATCCCTCCAGCAATGGCGGGGGATCCGAGTTTGGGTACGAGATGGGAACCTGGAGCAAGCGCTGACATTTATGCAGAGAAAGATGACATCAAGTGGGATGGAACGGCTGATAAAAAGCGAACAAACTCATCATATTAAGAATTCTGAGAAGCGTGTTTTAGCACGCAAAGCTCTCCACCGTAGGCTGCAATCCCAGGACCTTGCTCGCAAGCTCAAATCCATCCTCATCAAGAAAGTCAGGTAATTATATCCTTCAAATGACATTCTTTTTATGATTTGAATTGTTGGTTTGGGGAGTTAATGTGCTTGATGTTGATCATGATATGAATTATAAATGACTGATGATTTGTCGGGTATAAGGATATGGGAAATAGAATAATTTTCAAGCGACTGCTATAAATGCTAACTTGCTTAGCTCAGATCCTCCACGTTTTCTTTGACCGAAATGTCATCAGTTGCTCAAAAATGCAAAAATTTGAGTTTGAGCAATCATTTTTGGTGATTTATAGTGCGTTGGTAGGTTGGTTACCATGTGCGAAGCGGAAGGAAGGGGAAGGAAAATGATGGATAGAGGAGGGGGGGGTGGGGGGGAGGAGTGGGAAGGAGAGGAGAGGAGTGGGTGAATTTCCATTTTTCTTCCATATCCGAAGGGAAATTAAATCCCTCCATTTCCCTCTAAGTCTTCCTCATCCAACTAGTGTTTCAATCAGTTAGATAACGTAAGAATGATCGGAAGTATTCAATTTCAAATATATAAATATAAGAGATTGTAATATAGATAAGAATTTTAACTAAAAAAAATGCAAGTCTTTCTTAACCAATAGGCGAGAGTCGCTGGGAAGTCTGTCAGAATAACAGGGAGGATGGGCATTTTTTTCTTCAGTTGAACACAGTGAAGCTAATTTTAGTACTCCCTAAGTCCCAATATAAGTGCGACGTATTCCTCTTTAGGATGTTCCCACTTATTATGGGACGGAGGCAGTACTAAGTAGTTACAATTATTGTTGTTGAGGGCGCTTGGACTTGGGTCGACGTGTCTAATTACTCGATTAATAAGCTATTGTCATATCTTGACATTGTTTTGTAAACTGGTGGATGGAGATGGCATTGTTATTTTGCATGCTAAGGGAACTGGTGCATTGCAATTTTCTTCAAGGGCTTTGTTCCTCTGAGTAGTGTTTAGTGTGCAAGGTGCAAGTGATTGTAGCATTCATGTGGACGAGATCCTTTACCTGCCTTCATCTAATGATTATCAAATATATATATGAATGTTTGTTTATAATTCTTTGCTGGAATGTATCGCAGGGGTCTATGAGGGTGATCTAGCGGGAGACGCCACCAGTTTCATTCGGCTTTTTCAATATTTCAGGTTCTCGCAAGTTATTAAAGTAGTTGTAGAACATCACCATTTGGTTCAAATAAGACTTGCAGTGTTTGAATTATTCATATCGACTCCTCTCATTTACAATCTTTTTTCATTGCTTTCGACCCAATTCAGTTATTCTAGTTGAATTTTAGTGATAAGTGGCATGCAAGGATCGTAGTTAAAAAATACTACTGTTGTTGTTTCTGACAGGGAAATGATGCAAGTATAAAAAAAACGACGGTATTATATCAATTGAGATTTTCTACGAACTTGGTTCATTCGAATTTCATTGATACATGATATTTCTACCCGGGACCACTATAAACAAACAAAACATTTGGCTTAATATTTCTATGGGACGTTTGATTGGAAGTGGGAAGAGGGAAAAAGCAATGGAAAAGGAATCAAGAGAGTTACAAATGGATTCAAAATTCTCCAAATACTACATGTTTGGTTTCTTGAGGGATAGGTTTACAAAATCTGACCCTCTTCCTCCCTCTTCCCACTCTCACCACCATCGACCACGTCATCAACCTTCAACGACACACACAAGTGGCGTCCCCTCTCTCACTAGCATCCCTTTTTCTGTGTCGCAAAATTAAGTTGAATGTGCGGAAGTGCTGTGTTGTGGCCGTTGTGGGGGTCTTTCTTGCTCAATTGTGGCGAGCTTCTGGTGGCTGTGCACAATAGAGGTGGGTTGGGCTCGGGGGCTGTTGGGGGCATGTGTGGTTTTAGTTTGTTGTGGCGATGAGTGGGTGGTGGACTGGTGGTTAAAGTGGTTGTAGATGGGGTGCTGGTTGGGGTGAGGTGAGTGGTTGTGAAGGGGGTGGTGAAAAGGGGGTCTCCCTTCACCCTCTTTGTGGATTGGGGAATGGAAGCTGAGGGATTTTATGAGGAGGGAATTGAAATTAATCCCCTGATTCCCCTCCCTCTATGTATAATGAGCCTAAAAATTTGAGGGCACATTAAGAGCACAGAGTAGGGAAGTGTGGATAGAGTGAGTGTAATATAAGAACTAGGGTACGTGTTTTTCAACTTACTGAAACTTGTTCAAATCTTATTTATAGGAAAGTCAAACCTTATTTTTGCTTATCTTATCTAAACTTTTTTTTAAAGAAGGACTAAATATAAGTTGAAAAGAACCGGTCTAAAAACTTGATTGGGTACAGTTGATACTGTGTGTGGATATTTGTACAGAGATATCTTCAAGTTAAGGTAACACACAGAGATTATTTTTGAGTTAGACTAAGTAGGTGTTTGGTTCACATAACAGGAATGGAATGGTATGAAAATGAGAATCTTATGAATATGGATTCAAAATCCATTTTTTTTAACTGTTTAATTCATCTTAAGGTATGAATTTATAAGCTATTACTAAAAAAGGATAGAGGTATGGGGATGTGAATCCATAGGGGTATGAGATTGAAGCGTTTTAGGGGGGTGAAAAACCATTAAGTATGACTGTATAAGGTTCCATACCAATTTACTTCAAGTCTTCAACCAAACAACTTTTTGTTTGTTAATAGTATCATATCTCTTCCATTCCATTCTGCCACCTTCCAACCAAACACCCCCTAAAATTATAAGCAGGTCAATTATTTGAACACAGAGAATATATGTATATAATGAGCCTCATGAAGGATATATGTATATATATGAAACGCTATCAGAAAAATCTTAAGATATTCCTTCATACCGGCGGCTATCCAAAGATATTTCTATTCTATAAGTGAAGAGGAGGGGACACCAAAAATCAAAATTTATCTTTTTTTAATTCCTAATTATATGGAACAACTCTCTCCATAACTAATTGTTCTCACATTTTTAAATTTTGAAAAAAGAAATACAAAATATCCTAAACAAACTTAATGTAACATATTCATGCAAAAGTTTACATAATTCCGCACACATTATATGCATTTACGACTAGTAAGTTTAATAGGTCAGGCTCTTGCTGGGATTTAATGATAATGCTCTCGGTTGATATGATGCCCTAATTTAGAGAGGTAATCGGCTACTCCATTTACTTTGGAGAAAATATGCTCAATTGTAACAAAATCAAAGTTGCCTCATGAAGTATATAGCGAAAGTACAGATTGTCAAATAATCCCTGAAGTCTCCTTAAGACACTAATTATCTTTGATCTTCGATGAATTGAATGTATAACATGACTACATGAGACTCAAAATCCATTTCCTGAGCTAAACAAAACAGCGACAAAAATCTACTCTAATTTGAGTTTTGCAACAGGTACTTCACTTTAATTCTTTACAGCATTATTATCATCATTTGGGAGCTCAATAGGAGGGTTATGACGATCGACAGGGAGCTTAATCTTGCCCATAGAACCTGCAGGAACAAGCTTCAGATTCTCACAGTTGCACATCTCGATCATAAATCCGTCCGGATCGTTGAAGAAAAGCTGGTCGATTTTCGTCTTGTTTTCTTCATCCTCCACTGTTCTTTTCATGTACTTAACATTGAATTCTTTCAACCTCTGTTCAATTGCTTCCATATCTTCACACTATTCCATACATGAATTTTGTCATCAGAATTTTTGTTTAAAGCTTTGAAGCATGTGAATCATAAGTTGCTATGTTGGCAAAATTGGACCCAACCCACGAACTCGAATAACTCAAAAAATGCGGGCCCGTTTAACACTAAGGTCGGTCCAAACCAATTTTGACCCATTATACTTGCGGGTTGGTTTAAACCACTAGACACATTTATTTTCTACATCCAAAAATCTGAATTTTTGAAGTTAACAAACAATTAAAAGTAATTTTGGATTTATTCTCTCTTTTGTTCTAGACTTTGAAATTTTTGGAATGTTGCATAACAATACTAATGCCCTGTTGTTTTGGGCTGCAAAATAAAAACTTAAATTTAGTTCAGTCTAGTTCAATTAATTTCAGTTCAATTTCTGCTGAGTTTTTAATTCAGTTCCTATCGAATTAGGAGTTGCAGTTAGATCCATTTCAGTTCAGTTCTTCTACAGGTCAAAAAACAGGGCCTAATTAGGCTACCACCAACAAAAATTAGAAAAAATCATTAAACGTGTTAATAGGAGGTCAATTTCAGATCAATTTATTTATTATCATTATTAAGTTAGATTGAATTAACCTAAACAGGTTTGGTTTGGTTGACTTCCTCAAACCAAACCCAACCCAACCCGGACCGAACCGAACCATTGCCAAGTCTCCCAAGCATTAATTTGTAATTATATTTATACCCCTATTAGAAGAGGATCCCAACTCGCCTTAAGACAAAGAGGGGTGCATTAACAATATGCATGTTTATAATATAAGCAAAATGAGTAAGTTACCTGAAATGAAATGTGGTTATCCATAGGATCCAAAGTGTCTTTATTAGAAGGCAAACGATCTTCATCCTTAGATTGAACCAAATGAATACCAACTCCATAATTAAAAAGCCAAGCCCCATCAAAATCAAATGCTTGGGGCCTCTCAATTACCACAAACCCTAAAACTTTGGTGTAAAATTCTATTGAATCTTTAACTGACCTACATAACCTTGATACATGGTTTAGTGCCATTAATGGAAGTTCATGCTTCTCTTCTTCTTCCTCTTTCTTACCACTTTCATCATCTTCCTTTCTTCTTTCTTGTTTACCTTCCATTTTTTTCTTCCAATTTCTCAAAGTTTGATTTTTCTTCTTTTTAATGCATTTTAAGTTGTTTAGTTACTATATACTACTAGAGAAAAATAAATATAAACTGTTCTTGGTTAAGGAAAGCAAGAAGTGACACGTAAAGAGATCAATGACACTGCATGAAGGGATTATGAGGTGGTAGATTTTCAGGGGGCACAGTTTTCAGTTTGGCGGTGATGTGTCCCTATTCGACAATATCTTTACAAAGTATAAAACGCGTTTAAAACGCGCCGAATACGTTTTTTTGAAAAAAAACTCCTTTAAAGAAAAAAAAGAAATCACGTGTCTCAAATTCTTATGTCTCTGCGACTATACGCGACCTTTTAGAGTTTTAGCGTAATTATTGTTTTGAGTCTTTTATAAAAAAGACCTTATAAGTTGCAAATTTTGTGAAAAAACACCTTTTATAGTTTTTTGTGAGAAAACACCTTATAAGATATTATTTATCAAATTACACACCTTGTTGTCATATTTTGGTAAAAAAAGTGTACTTTTGGGTCATTGACTCTCTTATTTTCACTCCCTTTTTGTGCATTGGATTTTTGTATGAAAATTTGGGTTGATATGACGACTTTCATACACAAAAAGGGACAAAAAAATATACGCAAATGTTGACTTTTTGGCCTAACAATGATAATAAGGTGTTTAACTTGATAGATAATAACATATAAGGTGTTTTCTTACAAAAAATATTTTAAAAGGTGTTTTTTCACAAAATTTGTGACTTATAAGGTGTTTTTTCACAAAATTTCCAAAATATTGAGACCTACTTGTGATGAATATGTATATAAGTTGATATCTTTAAAATTAGAACATAACATGAGTAAAACGCAAGAAAATAGTGTAAGGATTAAGGTGGAGCCGTTTTAAACGCGTATACATCCGTATTCCGTATTATAAAAAGTCAAAGTTCTTTTTGTTGAATATTTGACCGTATTTTTCAAATTTTTGCCGTTTTAAACTCGGCGAATTGAACTCCGTTTAATTCCCGTCCCATTTTTAACTAACTAAGATTTACACTGTGGCTTTTAACATGAATACAACTTCAACAAATGGTAAAAATAAAAAAGTTGCCAATAAAATAACTTGACGATTTTGTTTTTAAGGGTTTTGTTATCACCACCTAATAAGAGAGTCGATTGTTGAATATTAAAATTGTATATCAAAGGGCTTAAAATCATTTTTGAGCAAACTTGAAAGTATATTATCTATTAGTCATATATTTATTAATGTCAAATACACGTGATATTAAGGAATTAATGAAACTATATTTTTTTTATTTTTTCTTTTGTTGTCCAACCCCTTTTCATATAATAAGAAATAAAGAAAAATAAATCTTATTAAATTTTTTTTATGGAAAAATCATAAAGGTTTCAGATTGTCCATATATCCAATAAGGTAATAGGTTCTTCCTATGTGTTGTTATTAAAATCTCGATTGATTGATACCGATCTTGATATCTTAAATTTATAGGATATTTTGCTTCTACTCCATTAAAAGAAACTTACGTGGTAGAAACTTAATATGATTCTATAATCCTACGTTCTATAGTCTGAACCAAGTATAAAAAATTATAAAATATTGTATATATTATTTTTTCCATATTAGGATTTTGGTTAGATGTTACTTATAATTCTTAATATCATCATTGCAAATGCTAAAGATCATAATTAGTGATTTAACTCTTTTGCCACATTATAGCATAATTATCACTCATTTATCCAATTACATACAATTTTACCATTATCCACGATCCGAACCTACTCGTTTCTTCGATGTAAAATGAGAATCCGACCCTGATAGCATTGTTCTTATTTTTGTTTGTACAAAGTTTTAGTTAGCTAGTATTTTCATAAAAGCATTGAGAGAGACGTAATTTAAATGTTATAAAAGTTGGGCGTTTGGGATTTTCATACCCATTTAAAGTTGTTTATGTTTTCTATCCCTCCTTGATGGAGAGAATATTACAATATCTCTAAAACTAAATACATATTGCTACTGTGACAAACAGCTTCATTAAGGATATCTTGATTATTCTCTTTATCTCTTTCTCTCCCAACGGATTAGCTGGAGAAAAGGTGTGGTCTGGGATATCTTCTACTTCATTTGTCTTGTTTTAAGTTCACTAGACGAAAGGTCTCTTTCTGCCCTTTTTCCTACGTCGAACGACTTGAGGTGCCGGTCGTCTTCTGGTTATTAATAATATACTCCCTCTGTCCATATTAAAGATTATGTGTATCATTTCTATCGGTAAACAAAAACGTCTTTTTTTATCACATTTGGGATCTTCTTAAATTTATAGGACTTCGAGCATAATAAGATTCTTAATTTCTTATGATATCTATATTATACACTAAAACAAAAGTCCCATAATAAGATTCTCGCTCCTTCCTAAAATCCCTCCTAATGATGTCAAACAAACTTAAACTAATGATTGCATTAGAAAGTAAATAGGGATTTTATTATAGAGAGTATTGTAATTAATAATGTTTAATTACATTGAAATTTAATTAATTAATGCAAAATTTTTTAAATTAATTATACATTTTTTCAACCTATTATAACTCGAGAAATCACGCTAGAAATTATTATGCTTAATATATTAGTAGACTTCAATTTTTTAAGACCTTCAAAAACAAGACTTTGTATTGTAGGTTACTTTTGTTTTAAGTTCGCGCTCTCTATAAGTGGTAAACGAGTCGTGTCGTGTCAAGTTCGTGTCGGGTTTAAGAGTTGGCGGGTTGTCTTCTCCTAATCCTAACCCGGCCCGTTTACTTAAACGTGTCAAGATCCTTGACTCTAACCCGACACGTTCAATAAACGCGTCGAGTTCGGATTGACCCGTTTAACTTTTTTATATATATGATGTTCGCAGTTCATGTATTTTGGTTTGAAACTTATTAAATTTCATGCGGTAGTTAAAATAACATCTAATAGTGTATAAAAGTAATACTAAATAAACTAAACTCGAAATAAATGAATGAAAGTAAGATGTAATAAGGGAAAACTTTAAAATATGTGTAGATAAACGGGTTGTTGTGTCTACCCTGACCCAACCCGTTTGATAAACGTGTGGTGTCGAGTCAACTCATTTACTTACACGTGTCAAAAGTCTTTATCCAAACCCGCTAATTTCGAGTCGGGCTCGTGTCGAGTTGTCGTGTCGTGTCAACATTTAACACTTCTAGCACTCTCACTTAACACATGGAATATCACTTGTTCGTGTGAGAAGGATTCATAATAACTTATTTTAAGGGTTAGAAAAAATCTCCGAATAATAAGGAGTGATCCCTCGCTTTCGATTGTCTTAGCCAATGTATCACCCCTTCCCACTTTCTGGCTTCTATAAATGTCTACTACCATATCAGACATCACTTACTACTCCACACTCTAAACAAACTCTTATTTCACTTGCATTGTTACAAATACTGCTTGAATGAGAGATCACAACATGGGTAGTTGGTGGTCTACATGCATGCTCTTAGTTGCATTATATTCTCTAATTATTAATTTCTTAGTCCTTGCTTTTGCTAATTCTCCCTCTGCTTCCTTGCAGCAGAACCAATCAGTATGTCATGATCAAGAGAAGTTAGCCTTGCTTCAGTTCAAGCAGAGCTTTCTCATTGATTGTCCTGCCGCATCTAGTTCTGTCTTTGCACGTCCGAAGCTGAAATCATGGCGGGAATCATCACCAAATGATCATACTAGCGATTGTTGTTGGTGGGATGGTGTCAAGTGCAACGAGGAGACGGGTCATATCATTGGTCTCGATCTTAGTAGCAGCTGCCTTTACGGCACCTTCCCTCCCAACAACACCCTTTTTAGCCTTCATCATCTTCGAGAGCTTGATCTTTCTGATAATTACTTCAACCTCTCTCAAATACCTTCATCTATTAGTCATCTTTCCAAGCTCACAAAGCTTAATCTCTCCTATTCGGCTTTCATAGGCCAAGTTCCATTAGGAATTTCAAACATGTTTGAGCTTCGAGTTCTTGATCTTTCCAATAATAACTCTGCTTTGACACTTCAAGAGGATCAGAGTTTTGAAAAGCTAGTTGCTAATTTAACTCGCTTAACACAACTCTATCTTAATCACGTTGATATATCATCTGTTGTGCCTGTTATGTTAAGCAACTTCACTTCTCTACAAGATCTCTCTCTTATTAGATGCAATCTGTTTGGTTCATTCCCAACAGATGTTTTATTGCTGCCAAAACTTGAGGTATTGAACTTGGGCTCGAACATAAATTTACAAGGATATCTTCCCGAGTTTGGAACAAATAGACCTCTTAGGATATTAAGACTTCGCGGCACATCATTTAATGGAGAGTTAACCCCTTCAATTGGGTACCTCGGCAGCTTGACTGAATTAATCCTCGTGGATAGTCAGTTCACTGGACCGATCCCTGCATCACTTGGTAACTTGACAAAGCTCACCAAGTTAGCACTTTGGTGCAGTTTCGATGGTGAATTTCCATTACCTATCACAAACGTAACACAACTCTCAGTTTTGCAGGTCTATGGAGTTCATGTTAAGGCTCAAATACTAAATCCTTGGTTGCTTAAGCTAACCAAACTAGAATCCTTAGAACTTCCAAACACGAGTTTACAAGGTGAAATTCCACCTGCATTAGCAAACCTTACTCGACTCAATTCGTTGGGTCTTGCTTTCAATCAACTTACTGGTCCATTACCACTTTGGTTAGGAAATGTAACAAAACTGTCCTTCTTAGATCTATCTGGTAATCATTTTCAAGGTCCAATAATTCCACACTGGTTTTCTCAGCTTACTAATCTTAAGTCACTCATCTTGACTTCCGATGGCTCGGTTGCCATGTTCAAGACATTAATGAACCTTCCATCTTTGAGCACCCTTGCATTAGATGGCGTTAACCTCATTTTTCCACCAGATGCAAGCACCAATTCTTCTTATCGTTCAAAGTTCTCCATCTTGCTTCTTTTATCATGCAACTTAAAAGAATTCCCCCAGTTTCTTCGTTATCAGGATGAGCTACAGATCTTAAATCTCCAAAATAACAGCATTGTAGGCACTATACCGCGATGGTTTGTGAACTACACTGCAAAAAGTCTCGTGGAACTCTTCCTTGATTACAACCTTTTAACGGGTTTTGAAGAACCTCTAGCCTTTCTACCATGGAATAAATTGAAGTTATTGTTTATTCGGCGTAACAAGTTACAAGGCCGACTTCCAAGTCCACCAAGCTCCTTAGAAATTTATGATGTCTCTCAGAACCAGTTGTCTGGAGTTATTCCTGAGCAAATTTGCAAGGCAAGTTCTCTAACTTGCTTAGATTTGTCATATAACAACCTAAGTGGACGAATACCCACCTGTATCGGTTCTCAGCTTGGTTCTTCATTGCAAGTTTTGAATTTGCGTGGCAATAGTTTTCAAGGATCCATACCTCAAACTTTTACAAAATCATGCCAACTTGAGATGATCAACTTAAGCGAAAATCAGTTAGAGGGACCATTACCCAAGTCATTGAGCAATTGTCAAGTGCTTGAGGTGGTTGACGTTGGTAATAATCGTTTGAACGACACTTTCCCGTCATGGCTAGGAAGTCTTTCCAACTTACGATTTATCGTAATGAGGCATAACAAATTTCATGGTAGGGTAACGATTCCGGAGTCTGGTGATCATCATTTTAGTTCCTTACGCATTATTGACCTATCTTATAATTTTTTCATTGGTGATTTACCATCCAAATTATTTCAAAATTGGGCGGCAATGAGAGTTACGGATGAAGATAAGCTGGAATATTCACATAGCTCCAACGTTGTAGTAAGTGTATCGGATCCGGGTATCATTATTATTAAAACACAAAGTTACCCGTATTCGATCACCATTACCAACAAAGGCAGTGAAAGACTGTTCTCGCAGATATTGACTGGGTTTCGTGAAATCGATTTATCAAGCAACAACTTCACTGGTGGGATTCCGGATGTTCTTGGAAGCCTAAAGGGCCTTCACGCACTTAACTTGTCCAATAACAATCTTGTTGGTGATATTCCTTCATCACTCTCTAATATTAAAGATCTTGAGGCATTGGATCTTTCTCAAAACATGATCTTAGGCGAGATTCCTCAGCAGTTAACCGAGTTGATATTCCTGGAGATTTTTAACGTCTCTCATAATCGTCTTGTGGGACGAATACCTCAAGGAAAACAGTTCAATACTTTTGATGATAGCTCTTTTGTTGGGAACTTGGGACTTTGTGGAGTTCCACTACTCAACAAGTGTGGAAACACTGACACTCGACAACCACCACCACCACCACAATCGATGACTGATGATGAGACAAAAGACTTCACGTTGATTGACTGGATAATCACATCTTTGGGTTCTGTAAGTGGGTGTATAGTTGGATTTATCATCGGGAAAATCTACATAACTGATAAGCATCATGATTGGTTTATGGAGACTTTTGGAAGGAGGAGAAGGCCGAAGCCAAGAGCGAGGATGTCTGTACAAAACCGAAGAAGAAACTTATGAATTTGTAGAATGTGATTTACAGAGTGGGATGGGATTCGAATCATTCGATCTTACCAATCCCATATTACTTTACCGAGTAAACTAGCTAGCTTGCATGCATGCATGCATTATGCACCACTGTTGTATAGTTGTATATAGTTGCTTTGTGATGTGTGTTTGAACTTTGTGTACTATTTTCTTACTTTTGCATTTACCTTACGGCTTGTGTAATAAGATTGCTTGTAATATATGTGTGGGTACATCAATAAGATAACACCCTATGAGACGAGAGTGCATCTCATAAGGGTTTCTTCCTAGTGCATGCTTTTATGGCTGATGTATGCCACCATCTATACTATTGCACCACTACGAAGAAATAAGAAATGTAAGTACGGGTATTGAACTATACTTTCTAGGTGCATGTACATTATATTGACTAGATACACATGCTAATGCACAACTTTGTCCATTCATATACAAGTGTTGTGTGCATCTTTCCAAACAAAACTTGCACCTCGAATGCAATTGTTGGATGGAACTCACTAATTGTGCAATCGTGTGGTAAAAACAAGAAATGGAACAGGTTTTATTTATAGTTGTGCAGTCTGGTAAAGAGTACATACAATTACAAACTATCCCTTAGAATCAGCTGATTAAAGCAAGTATTCAAGGACCAAACATATAATTCAAGCCATGACAGTATATACAAGAAGCAAAGACAACAAGACAAAGCAAAAGTCACAAACAAGAATCACAAGGAAAGTTTACAAACATTGTGCAAATTATCATGAGCCCCATTGTAATACCCCGTATTTTAATCTCGTTTAATTAAATATTAAAACACAATTGTTAGCTTAAGTACGTCCTAAAATTTTCTTTTGAAAATACTTTTAACATTATTAGGGAATTAATATTCCTAAATAATCTACGCATAATTTATATTATAATGAGGAATTTGAAGTTCTTAATTAATTTAATATGGATTTAATATCCCTATAATTTAAGGCGTATTGATTCATAATAATTAGTGACTAATGAAAGTTTCTTAAATTTAATAAGTGCATATAATTATATTTATATGAAGTAGTAAGAAGTATATATATATATATATATATACTAATTAATCTCTAAACTATAACTAATGTACTTAAAATATAATTACAAGTTTACTTAAAATATGAAGTACATAAAAGAGATGAAGTACTAGCTTTTGGAAATAAAAGAAAAGGATGAGCAAGTTGCCCACTTGCCCACTTGCCCAAAATAAAAATAAAGGAAAAAGAAAATGCAAGATTAGTCAAACACTCCCCTTCTTCCTCCTCTCTTCTCCCTCCATTGATGAGCTTCAATACTTCTCAACCCAAATCAGATTTTCTGATTACACCCACCCAATTCTTCTGATTTCTTCTACCAAAATTAAATTTGAGAAGACCCAATCTTGCCTATAAATAGCAAAGAAGACCCAAATGCAAACCCCACACCATTCTCCTTCTTCCTCCTTATTTCTTTTCCTCTTACCTTCCTTTCGAGCTGCTGCCCAGCACCGGCAGCCACCTCCGGCGACCAGAACCCACCGCCGGCGACGCGCCACACCAGCCCCCGCCGCCCAGACGCGCCGCCAGGACGCAGCCCCCTCGCTTCTTCCTTCGCAGCCCCTGCTGCTGCCTTCCGCCCAGCTGCGTCTGCGGCCGCAACCAGACGCAGCAGTGCTGCCGCCGCCCGAGGCCCCACTTGAGCTCCGCCGCACTTGCCGCCGGCCACCAGCACACGCACCACAGAAGCCCACTCCTCCCCTTGCTCTGTTTTTCTTGAGTTTTGATAATATGTATGTTTAATACCTCATTATTCTAAACTAACTTCTTCTTACTCGTTTATTGCTTAAGGCCTGTTCTCTTCGGCTAATTCTAACTGAACTGAACTGAACTAAACTTATTGGAGCTGAACTGAACTGAACTAAACTTATTGGAGCTGAACTGAACTGAACTGAACTTATTGGAGCTGAACTGAACTGAACTGAACTGAATTGAATTGAATTAAATTATAATAAGTAAATAATTATTATTATGAATATAATAATAAGTAATAATAATTAAATTAATAATTTAGAATAATATCAAATGAATAATGATAATATTGTTTTGATGTTATTATGATAAATTTAAATAAATAAATAATAATAATAATAAATTAATTTTAAAAATAATAATTACTGATAATAATAATAATTTATAATAATGAGTAATTACAATTATTAGTATTAATATATTAATACTTGATGATGATGATGATATAATATAATGCCTAAGAAGTAAATTAAAGTATTACCATTATAATAATAATTAGCTTAAAACATGGGTTGATGTGTGCTTCTAACCAAACCACGATTTGTGGTGGGTTGGTCTATGATAGAAATACACCAAACCGCCAAAGTATATTTAATATACAACGTAACGACAATGTTGTATTTTAAATAGTACTGCAGTATTATTAGCAACTTTGTAATTTTTTCATATCTTCTAGCTTTTTGTAGCTTATTTGTATGATGTAATAGTGAATTTTATTCAGTAAAATAAAGCAACAATTGCAAATTAGAATACTCGTATTGACATGAAATTTGGTTAAACAGTGCACCAACCCAAACTTTGCTGAGCCATAATAATAATAATAGTAATGATAATGAGTAAAGATATAATAAAAAAATAATATATATAAATAATACTAATAATTATTATTATATAATAACAATAATAATAAGTAAAATAAATTAGACCAACAATAATAATATTAAACAAATTGGTTATATAATGAATGGAGCTGAACTGAACTGAACTGAATTTATTGGAGCTGAACTGAACTGAACTGAACTTATTGGAGCTGAACTAAACTGAACTGAACTTATTGGAGCTGAACTGAACTGAACTGAACTGAACTGAACTGAACTTATTAGAGCTGAACTGAACTGAACTGAAAATAAGCTGAACAGAACAGGCCCTAAGTATATAAAATGTTTAAATCTGAAATTCTTAAAAATAATATGCCTAACTTAACATGACTAATGAATCATTTTAAATAATAAGTTTTCAAGTTTAATTATCACTTAAAGTTCTAATTATATTATGAAATTAAAGTAAACTAAAATCATATGACAAACTCCTTATGGACCTTGACAGGACACCTACTAATTTTAGACTTTTATTTGACCATTATGGACTTTTGACTACTAACATGACTCTACTAGCATAATATGAAATTAATGTTATAAGTTTAATAAAAAAAGGGAAATAATAAAGTTTATTAGGCTTTGTTTAAATTAAATATATAATTGTTGGCTATAAACTAATAATCATAGATTAAACATTAAGTTTATATTTCTAATATTAATGAAGTTATATTACTTAGAAGCTCACATTTATATATGTTTATGTTTTAGTTTCATTTGTTGTTATAATGCTAAACTTTTATTTAACAAATCCTAATGTTTTGGTAACTCATAATGATTTCATAATACATATTTATTTATATTATTGTGGACCTACTTTAATGAAAAATCCCTATTATTATTACTTCTCATTTTTAGTTAACATTGATTCTAAATCGAAATGATAAGCATACATATTTTCATTTGAGTTTTACCAATTAATGAATCATGTTATAGTAATTTCAAATATAACTTTAGAATCGCTTATATTTTATAAAACAAGTTATTATGTTTTGTTTAAATGAAATATATAATTATTATCACAAGCTAAATGTTTCTTATAAAATGGTTATTCTACATTTCCAATTTCGATGATAAATTATTTAGAAACTCAATTTACAATTTCATATGGCTTCCATAAATAGTTCGCTTAATTTATAATAAAGTAGATAATGTTAATTTCGCATAAAAGTTTAAGTAAAGCTTGTTCTAAAGAAAGAATTTCTTTTAGGTTACTAATAAATGTTTATTTATAATATTATGTGATTTTTCAAACGAATGATATTATTATTGTAAAATTTATATTAAACAAGTTACTTTACTATATATTAACGATAACTTCCAATTGATGGAAAACTATGTATTAAAGTTTTAAGTTATGTTATGACTATAAAAATTTTTAGATGCAAATTATATTATTATGTTTCTTAAAAAGCTTTAAGATATATCATCATGGTATGATAAATCGCATAATTCCTAAAGGTCATTATGGCTTATTAAGTACAAAATCGTTCTCCAACTAAACTAAGAAGTTATTAAGTAAGATGTATGAACTCCCATTAAGAACTCGTTTCACGATCCAAGAATCTTAACAACTTAAGAAGAATAGCTAAAGGTTTAATACTAAGAACTTTAATGCTTTATTTATCGCCTAAGCAAAAAGGGAAAAGATATACAACATTTCCCGTCTACCAAGTTAAACTATGTCAAAGAAAGCAAGATAGTTGTGAGTAAATATTTTGGGGAGATAAGAACTATAGGTTAATGACAAGGCTTTTGAGGAAGCGGGAAAAATAATTAACTCAAGGTTGTTATATAGCATGATAAATCATTCGTTAATATATGCTACCACTATTGGAGGTTATAGAGATTGAAGTTCGGCAAGGGATATGGAGTCAAAGGTCATGATGGTAGCTTTGGGCATCAAAGGAACTAGTACTCGAGTGCTTATCTGGTAACTAAGAGTAAAAGGGAAGTGTTTGAGGTAACGTCTACTGCTAACACCCACAAGCCCCTTATAATATGTTTCATGTTGATTTAAATATGATGTTTATGCAAATGTTATCTTATGGCTTGTGGGATATGAAATGCTTTATGAAATGATGTTTACGAATGACTGACGTTATGAAAAGTATGATTTATGAAGTATGTTTCGATGTTATGAAAGAAATACGATTTATACGATGATTATGTCGTGATTTATGAAAAGAAAGTAAATGATATGAAACATGATAAATGAAAGTGAAAGACGATTTCGGCAGTATTAAGCTTGGCTTTATGCCACCTTCTGTGTAGGGACAATGTCCCTGGTGGCTAATGCCCTATGATGACGATGATGATATATGGCGGAAACGCCACCTTCTGGTTAGGAACATCGTTCCTGGTGGCACCCGCATTATGGTATTGCATGCCACCTTCTGGTTAGAGGTCATTGCCTCTAGTGGCAGAGCACTTATGTATGGCATTGCATGCCACCTTCTGGTTAGAGGTCATTGCCTCTGGTGGTAGAGCACTTATGTATGGCTTATGCCACTTTCTGGTTAGGGACAACGTCCCTGGTGGCTGCGGCGCTTATGATGACATTCTTTCTGTTATACTTGACAATGAACCCTATGATGTTTTCTGCTAATGATAATGGTGATTTATACAACGAAAAGACTGTTTGGATGAACTTATGTAAGCAGGTGTTTACAAAATGGTTTTACCATACTTCTCTCCTTTCTGTTTGCAATTAAAATGAATTGAAATGTATTTACGACGTTAGAGTAGTATGTTACTGAGCCTCGGCTCATGACGTTTTGCTTTTCTGTTTTAGGTATTATTGGAAATGTCACAAGACACAAGTTTAAGGAGAGTTCTGATAGTAATCAATGAAGATGATATATGAACAAGTTTCTTAACGACTCATTTAAGGAGTTTAGTACTACGTTATGTTTTAAGGGTGACATCAATTGATTTAATGAAAGGTAAATTCTTCTATTAAGGAAATGTAGTTATTGAGTTGTATTTTAAGGGAATTTTATTGGTGGGCCATAACCCACAGATTTAAGGATTTGCTTCCGCTGATTGTTATTCAATTATGAGTTAATTCAGGCTAATGGTGTTTCATTAAGGACCCCCATTTTCGGGCCGTTACACCCATTGTTATATTCTGGCTATGGTTTAGTCGAATAGGTTTAAGTATGATAGATTAGCTTAGCTTAAGATAACTTAGATACAGATTCACAACTAAGTTAAGTTAAGGATCCTAAGAACACCACTTAGTCCAAGCTAAAGAACTAAGCTAGCAAAGGTGCCAAGATTAACAATGAATTAATCTAAGCAAATAAAACACAAAGGTTTTCGGTTTAATCAAAGTCAAGTGTCGTTCTTATTGAGTATGAAGTCCTTTAAATACATGTCCTTGATCAACTATGAAACTAATTAATTAAAACTAAAATGAATTAAACAAAAATCTATCCTAATTAGGGTTGGAAGTCTATCTTGTAACTTGATGTAGTCTTGGCCGGCCTTCTCTTCTATCTTCTCCTTGATTTAATCACTTATCCCTTCAAAGTAGGAAAACAAATCAAAATGATATGAATAAGGCGCCTAAGATGACCTTTAAAGGGAAAAGATCAGATTTCCTTGCTCCTTCCTAGCTTGCACGCCACTCTTTTAGGAAAGGATAAAGAATCCTTCCTATCTTGCTCCTTAGTTGATCTTCTTGGAAGTTTCCTTCATGTACTCGACCTCCTTGATTGTAGGCGCCTCTTATTACTGCATTTATCTTGTTTCACTCGTCCCTTATGTGTAGATACAACCCTAATTGACTCTCTAATTAAAAGAAATGAAATTACAACTCAACTAATACCATCCTAGTTAACCAAGAGCACATATTATTATTCTAGACTCCTAATAAAGCAATAAAGATAGTAACTTAGTTAATAATTAATTAACTAAGCTAAGGACACTCTCAGAACATCCCTTAAAATGGAAGCAACCATGTTCTTAGTCTTAGGATCAATGGAACTAGATGGACCTCCATCACCCATAGTCGCGGATCACAGAGTTGATAGCTTGGCAAATGAGAGTTGCGTTATGGTATTCATAGTTACTGGCGAACTCCATCAGTACAGACGAAGCCAGAATCTGGGCAACATGGGAAAAGAACAGGGTGAAATTCATGTCCAGTATGGTCTTCACAAGGCCCCTCTTTACATATGATGATATGAATACGCCTAAAGTCAACTTGATGGCATATACCATAACAATTCGTTGGAATTACAAGAGGGTCACATGGAGAATCAAATGGGAGGCACATCTGAGCTTCCACCTTAAAGGCAACCATTTGGAGCATCACCACTAACAATTCCAAAATGATCAAAAGATATTAGTTACTTCCTCCGTTTTTTTAGCTGCAACAATTCGGAATATTTGTGAGAGGTAAAATATTCAATTGTTGCAGCTAAAAAAAACGGAGGAAGTAGTTCATATATATTTATATAATCATTCACACCTTGTTAGTACGCAATTACGAAAATAATTATTTGCTTCTTCCGTTTTTTTTTTCTATTGCAACATTTTTACCGTTATGCTTGTCAACGCACAACTTTGACCTTTAATATCTTTAATTATATATATAATCAAAAGTTATATAAAAATTGTTATTTTGAAAATATATTGAGATGATTTTAATATCATCTTAATTACTAATATTTATTTACGTGAATTAGTTATAAGTTAGGGTTTATGAATAGTATAAAAGTAAAAACTTTGCAATAGAAGACATTGCATTAGAAAAAGAAGTGGAAGTATGTCTTTGACATAATTCAATTTTCCCAACGTTTTCCGTTTTCTTCTTTCCTTTTCATTTTACCTGTTTTACTTAAATTTTTTTCATGTTTTTCATTACCTGTACTCTATATATCATTTGAGCATTAATATATCTAAATGCTTACTTAGGAACAAATAAATGTTCATACGTTTTTAAAAAATGGATCTTTAAATTCGGTCAAAAAAATAATAATCTATCAAAATATATATACTTGAATACCTTTTATGTAAATATATAATATTGTGAAATTACCATCAAAGTTTCAAATGTTTTAACTCTTTATGTAAAAAAAATAGAGTGAATAATAATTATAAATTTTGCGTGCATACAACATATAAAGACTCGAAGGATGAGAAGATAACCTGAGAGTAGAATGAAAAAGGTAGTTTCATGGTGATTGTAGCCATTACTAGTGGTAAATGATCTAATATTCAAACTAGGGATGATCATGAATCGGACTCTGATCAGAATTACTACTAAACTCCAAGTCCACTCCACCTCAATCGGACTTAGTTTTTTCTCTTCTATTCGGATTCGGACTATATATTCTCGGAATTGGACTTGAACTTTTCCTTTGGATTATCTCGGACTTAGATCGAATTCGGATAAAATTACTATTTAAGATAATGAAAATGATAGTTATATTATAAAAATTGTAATATTGACTTAATTAACAGGTAATAATCGGCTTCTAACTCCTAGCGAAATTCATTTGGATTTTGTATTTTCGGATTTGGCCGGACTTTTCCCATCGGACTTGTCTCAGCTTAAGATTGAATTGTCATCTCTAATTCAAATATTTCTCGATTCTTTTTCTACTTTTTGGGAGGATAAGTTTCCAACTTATGTAATTGTTTATAAGTTATATACTATTCCCTCCGTTTTTTATTAATATGCACTTATTTCTATTTTGGGGTGTTTTTTTTAATTGGCACCTTTCTACTTTTTTCCATAAATGGAAAGTTGGCCCACCTAATTATTACACATCTCTTCTACTTTTTCTTTCCTTCTCTCTACCTTTTTTCACTTTTTCCTTACTTTTACTAACCTTCTCTCTTACTTTTGCACTTTTTTCTTGATACGTGCGCAAAAACAAACATGCATATTAAAAAAAACGAAGGTAGTACTAGCTTTCATGTACCCGGCATATGATTTTCCAATGGCCGGAGCACTATTTTTACATTTGAATCAATCCGCTCATATGACATAGCCACTATGTGTTCTACATGTTACCCTTAATGTATGGAATTGAAGTGTTAGTATTTGTTTACTTACAAAAAATTTTGAAAAATAATAATGCCAAGCCTTTTGATGGAGACTGGAGAATTTGTATGCATTTAATATAATTACTCGGCTTAAATATTTGTGTTTTCAGATTATTGACATAATATGTTGCTATTTTGATGATTACATTAATATATTTGAGAGTGAGGGTTAGTTTAGTTGCTGAGAACATTCTTTTCATTTCGAGAGGTTTTGAAATTATTTTCATCTCATCTTCGTGTTTTCATATTAAACTAGTGGTTTTAATATATATATATATAAATAGATAGATAGATGTTCAGTTGTTCATCGTGTTATTAGCATGTTGTTAGCATGTTAATACCAATTCTCCATCAAAATTGTTGGCATTGTTATCATTTTCTTTTAAATAACTATTGATGGCAATTTCGTTTGGCTCGATGCTAAGGAAAATGTCTAATCCGAATATAAACAAATAAAAATCCGGAAAATAAATCTGATAGGAGTTGGACCTTAGGTAAGAGTTGATCCGAATCTGATTGTCACAAATTCACAATTAGCTTAGCAATTGTTAATAGATTGAAAGTATATTATAATACGATAAATCGATTTAGACTATTGAAAATTAAGTTGAGCATTATGATTTTATAAAACTATATATTTCTTATCTTAAATGATGATTTAATATAGACTGGACCCGAGTCCGAAGCAGTCCGGAGCAAAAATATTCCGATCGGGATCCATGAATAATCTGCATCCAAAAAAGTGAAAAAGTCTGAATCCAAATGAAGCGGACGTACCGGAAAGGAATACGAAGGAAAAAAATCATTAAGGTGAGAGTTTCTAAAAACATGAAAAATTTAGGTGGTAAGTTTCGACTATCCATAAAATTATATATCGTAGATTATGAAATTTCATAGTAAAATTGTTGTCGCACGCATCGCGTGCATAGAAATCTAGTAGGAAACATATCTTATCAAGTTAGTTGTTAAATAGTACATTCGTCTTATATGTATTGCAATCTTTGATATATTACATTATTCATACTCCTCTTTGACCTTTTTTTGTGATTTATACATAAGGATAAATCTTGTTAGATTCGTCTTAATATATGCTTATTTTATATTGAGTTTTTATAATCTTTACTTAAATAAAATTAGAGGTATTAGGATCCAAAGTAGTGCATTCAGAAGCGTAAAACTTCCTATATATGTTGCAATACATATGGAACGGAGATAGGATTATCTTATATGATATATAGTTAGTTGTCAAATATTATCTCGTAATTTTAAAAGAGTTAGGTTAATATTAGATTGTACTCCCTCTATCCCCTATCAGATGATATACTTCCTATATTCGTCCGTCCCATGTTAGATGATACACATTTATAAATGGCATGCCTTACAATAGAAATATAATTTTTATTATGAATGAGTCGCGTCCACCCACCTTAGCCCTTTTACGTTACCCCACGTCCCTACCATCTACTTTATATATTTAAACAAATACAACCAACTACTCACAATAAAATAAAGAAGTCAAATAATACTCTTACAACTTTGTGTCAGTCAAACTGTATCACTTAATATGAGACGGAGAAAAGTATATATATTCGTTTTAGATTTAATCAAAGTTTAGGCCATTTACTCCAAAAATGATTAAGCTCTTAATTTGATATCAAGAGCATGAGTGGACCTTATAAATTTAGTTTAATTACCGGTCAGATTGTCTTTGCCCACAAATTTTTTTTCGTGTTCTTGTTAAACATTTGTCTAGCAAAAGTGATTGTATGATACATAGACACATGGTGTTCAAGTATTGCAAAGGCCTGAACTATGCGTTGTGTTTGAGGATTCTTTCTTATGTGATTTTAAGGCTGTTAAAATGGCAAAGTTTTTATAAAAGACGGTTTTGTATTAACCTTAATATAAGACCAGTCCAATAGACAATTAAAAGCCCAATTACGCGTGTCAGATGCTAAGGTGCCCAAATAAATTGATTTTTTTAACTTTTGACCTAAAACCTAAAGTTTTGCGTTTTTTCGACTTTTTAACTTAAAACCTTAACTTTTGCATAAAAATCCATAACTAATAGGGCTTATGGAGTGAAGGGAATGGCGGGGGTGGTGGGAAGAAGACTGGCTTGAAAAAATGCCTTTTGGGCCTATTGGACTAGTCTTAATGTAAGACTTTTAAACAAAATAACTTATGTTAATATTTAAAAGTTTAAGGTTTTAGGTTCAAAAGTTAAGTTTTTAAGTTTAAACGTTATTTTAGCATATTTGTTAATATCGATTCCACATATTAGTTATGGATTTATATGCAAAAGTTAAGGTTTTAGGGCGAAAAGTTAAAAAAATCAACTTGACTGGGCTGCTTAGCGTGTAGCGCGCCTCACGGGCTTCTCTAAGGCTTATTGGGCTAGTCTGAGGTTAAGGCTTAACCTAAGACCGTCTAATAGTAAACCAACTCTGTTAAAATACTCTTAATTAAGTACTTGAAAAATGGACCCCGTATAATATTTTATTTTAAAATATCCCCCTCTATGTACTTGAAACAGTTTGTCATTATTGCATTTGTCTTTTCCTACTTTACTCTACATTTTCAAAGTTGTTGTTTTTGTTGTCACAAATATTTCAATAATTGGTTTAATTAATCTGTTTGTCTAATCGTAATCTTTGTGAAAAAATAAACAAACACTATATTACTTTGTGAAATAAAAATGATTTTAAACTCCCCTCCCAAGAAGGCATTAAATAGTCTGATTATCCGATCTGAAATTTCGATATCCGATTTTTCGGATTGGTTTTCAAACTCCCCAATTCCCACTCTCCCCTCTTTTGGTCTTTTTGGGCTAAACCAATAGTATTCACTTTTCAGCATTCAGATCTCATATTTCTTTCTGCCTCATCTCTGTTTTCACTTTTCACCAACATCACTTGTTTTGTTTCTCTCTCACCACCGCAAGGGGACTTCACTCACTTCTTGTAACTGGTTGGCCTTTCCTGCTTTCCTCGCTGTTATTTCCCTTTTGGATGTTTTCATTTTTCATTTTCGCTTTTGTAATACGAATGAGAGGTTATAGTTGTGTTATCAATCTTGGTACTCCACTGAATGAATGTTAATTTGTCTTAATTGATAGCTATTTTTGTGGATTTTCAGTAGTTGTATGTTTGTTTTGACAAGAATATAGAATTGGGATGATAGCAATATGGAATTATTTTAAGTGTCTCATTAGCTATCATAATGTAATGATCCCAATGATACAACTTTAATTCTACACCCGGGTGTAAGATGAGCATCCTACCCCTAAGACTATCTTTCGTTCATTATTTATTTGGTAAACTCCAAATGAGCAAAATTCACACAAAAAAATACCGTTCAGGTGTAGGAACACCTGGGTTTAGGTCAGTAGGATGCATGAACTCTTGAAATTGTGGGTTTCTTGTATTAGTATGTTGAGTTGATGACAATCGTAAAATGTTCATAACTTTGTTATGAAAGGCAAAACCTTGTGGCAATGCAATATTTGAAGCTATTACTAATTATTTCTTTTTGAATTCACTCATTTGTCATTCTGTAGTCAAAGTTTAAAAACTTCCATAGTAAAAACTTTAGTAGTCATTAGATAGTGAAGCTACAATCGTCTAGCAGTTGGTATTTCTTATATAGTGATGCTCTGTAAATCATAAAAGGCGGTCGGATAACACTAGGAAACATTTCAAATTCGTTTCGTTTTGCATAGTTTACATAGAAAATTTTAGAATCTGTGTTCGTGGTAAGTGCTTCTATATGCAATAGACTCAAGATATGTCAAGCATGAAGCACAATCAATAAGGCCATAAGATGGAAAAAGAACAGCGCTTTAGTCTATACGTTGACAAGAAAATCCTTGAAAAGGAAGTGCGGAATAATCTATCAGAAAGTTGGAACACTTTAACCAAAACCTCTCGAAAACGAAAACCTTTTTGTTCAGGGTTTTATTTTTATATACATAGTAAATTATGTACTAGCTAGCCATATTAAGAGTAGATATACATGACTTTGACAGATGAATATATCATCACAAACCTTAGACAACAACATATTGACTATTATGCTCTCTTAACTCCCCTTATTGTCCTCCTCCTTCCAAAGGTCTCCATAAACCATACATGGTACTTATCGGTGATGTAGATTTTTCCGATAACAAACCCAACTATGATCCCGCTTATACAACCCAAACATCTGACAATCCAATCAAACAACTCTGTGTCCTCATAGCTCTTGTCACTTGTCATTGATGGCGGTGACACTAGTACTGCATTTGCATTCTCACACTTCTTGGACAGTAAACTTCCACACAATCCTTCATTCCCTTGAAAAGAAGTATCATCAAAAGTATTGAACTGGTTTCCTTGTGGTATTGGACCTTTAAGATGATCATTATATGAAACATTGAACACTTCAAGTGATGTCAAATCTGATAGTGCTTGAGGGATATCACCCGAGAGTCTGTTAAGCGAAAGATCTAGTGATTCGAGGTCTGTCATTTTCGCTATAGAAGGTGGGATTCTACCTTCAAGATAGTTGTTAGACAAGTTGAGTGCTTGAAGTCCTATAAGAGCCCCTATTACATCTGGAATTTCTCCCCTGAATTTGTTGCTTGATAAATCAATGACTCTAAAGACTTTCAATATCTTTGGATAAAAAATTTCGCTTCCTTTATTTGTTATAGTGATGGAGTACTCAAAATTTTGCTCTGAAATAACTAAATCTGTACCCACCTCAAAATAGAAAGTAATCAAGGTATTGTATGAACCCAATTGGTCTTGCTTTGAAACTCTCATTGCTGGCCAGTTTTGAAAGTATTTATATGGTAAACCACCTGTGTGAAGATTATGAGATAGGTCAAATATTCGTAACACCCGAAAATTGAGACCGGAATTTGGATATGGTATGCTTCCATAAAATTGATTATGGCTTAGAACAAGAACTTGCAACTTTGGAAGCCTTCCTAACCATGATGGAAAAGAATCTTTAATCTGATTTCTGCCAATATCAAGTACCTCAAGCATTGTACAATTAGCCAATGACCTTGGAAGTTCACCTCCTAGTTGATTTTGGCTCAAGTTGATCATCTTAAGTTTGCAGGATCTTGTGAACTTTGTGGGAATGGTGCCACGGAGATTGTTACCTCGCAAATTCAGGAGCTCTAGAGATTCGCCTAGCTGACTGCCCATGCAGTTTGGTATGCGCCCGGTCATGTTGTTGCCAGACAAATCAAGAGACATGAGAGACCTTGCATTGCAAATTTGCACCGGAATAGCTCCAGTCAAAAGATTATTTGAGACATCATAGAACTTCATAGAACTCGGTGGAGAAGGAAGTAACCCCTGTAATCTATTACCTCCGATACGGAATTCTTCCAAATGAGGCCATGGAAGAATGCTTACTTGAGGTTTTTCAAAAGCTGCCAAGTTATTTTCGGAAAGGTCAATTTTAAGGAGACTTTCTCTAGTGATATCTACCAACCATTGCGGTATATTACCCTTGATATTGTTTCCTCCGAGTGATAGCAATTGCAGCTCATTTTGTTCTTTTAGGAATGAAGGAAATTCAGTCAAGTTGCAATGTGCAAGCTCTAAGAGTTTGAGCTTTGGAGGAGATGAAGTGGTGGTATCATTAAGAGGAAATGTTAAATTAAGATGAGATAAAGCTAGACTACGAAGGTTTTTCAGATGAAAAAATATGTCGAAGTTGCCATACAAGTTGTTGTAAGACAACTCTAGAGAGTGAAGGTTTGTAAACCGAGTAAACCACTGTGGTATCGGACCCTCTAATTGGTTATACTCGAGATACAATTGCCTTAGTCCGGTTAGATTTGCGAACCATTGTGGAAACGGACCTATTATATGGGATGCTGCGAGATCTAAATATTGAAGTTTTGTGAAGTTTGCAATAAAAGACGGTATCTCAGTTGCTAGATTCATCTCAGCTAGGCGTAAGTAACTGAGATTTTGTAGCTTTGACAACTGGGAGAACAGCTCCTTAGTCGTAACTTCAAGATTTGAGAAGTCGATTGCTTGAAGATTTGTTAGATTTGTGATAGAAAAGGGGACTTTGCCTTTGAAATTATTGCGACTCAAGAGTAAGACGGTGAGGTTTGTTAAGTTAGCAAGAGAGGATGGAAGTGATCCGGAGAAATAGCAACTACATAGGTCGAGTTGTTCTAACTGAGCCAGGTTCCCAATTGAAGGTGGAATTTTTCCGGAGAAAGATGTGCCAAAAAGATATAATTCCTTAAGATGGCTAGTTGAGTGAAACTCAGGCAACACTCCTGAAATATCTCTATTGCCACTCAAAGAAAGGATTTCAAGTTGCGGCAATCTAAAAACACTTGTTGGTACTTCACCATACAAGTTACAGTATTGGAGGGAAATACCTTTTAAAGATGTCAGATTTGAGATAATGCTTGGCAAAGTACATGACAAATCAACCATGTCAAGATAGAGTTGCTCTATATGAGTTACATTTCGGAGTAACTTCTCGAAACCTGTACCTTGAAGCTTAAGGTCAAGCTGGGTGTTGGCCAAAGAACCACCATTATTAGAAAGATCGAGCTTATAAAGGTCTGATAATTTCGAGATGTCTGGTGGGATTTGGCCGCTAAATGATGCATACGAGAGGTTAAGACTTTGTAATCTGCTAAAATGGCTGATTTCAGAGGGGATGCGAGAATAGTTAAAATCGTTGAAAGCAAGGTTAAGCTTCTTAAGATGGGTAAGAATGAAGAGGGTGCTGTTCGAAGGGAAGGTTCCATAAAGACAGCTGCTACTGAGGTCGAGCCCTATCACACGCCCTGTCTTCTCCTCGCACTCAACGCCGTCCCACTGGCAGCAATCCGCAGTTGGCTCACTTGACCATGGTTTCACTTTTGGATATGCAGATGGAGATTTTGAAACCGCACAGTTTATGAGGAAACTCTGCCTGAACTGCAGCAATGCCATTTTTTCATGATCAGTACATGATGGCTGTGATAAGGACACTGAGCTAATATGTTTGATGGCATGAACTAATACAAGAAAGTAAATCCAGGACAAAAAACCCATGAACTTAGCGCGATTATGGTGTGATTTTTTCTTGTAGATGTTGGATTAATGATGTAAAGAATAAAAAGTTCTGTTTGTTTTATAGACATGTCGAGCTTCTGTTTCTTATCGAAATCGTGGGACCTATAATTTGCTGGTTGAATGTGAACTTGTTCTTTAATTTCCAGGGCAGGTTTTTTGTTGTTGAATGAACTAGGGAATTGAAAGGTGACAAAGTACGAATTTTCGTACTTGTCTAGTTTGCTACTTGCTAGTTCAGGGATACATCAAAGTCAATTGCCTTAACAGATGGGAGAAATTTTGTGCAAAACAATTAGGAATTGCCAACTTCTGGGAACAACATAGACTACAAAATGGATTGATGCGAATTTAGATGATTAAAGAGAAATAAGAAATATCATCGTTTCTTACTTGCAAAATTTGCTTTAAAAGTTTATAATGTTGATTAGCAGATAGGAGAAATATTATGAGATTTGTTAGAATTGTCCGAATGCGTATTAAAGTATTAATGGTCGGCGGTCTTTTTTTTCTTAATTACAACATTTGCTTTTCGAGTGTCAAGTTCATAATGTCCATCTTTTTCTTTCACCGGTTTATGCAAGATGTATTACGTGGGATCGTGCTAGAAATGTCGGGATGCATTGGTAAGTATTAATGTTCAAAGGTCGATATCGTAAATTGAAACAAAAACTATTGTAACAAGTTAAAAAGTGATAGATTATGCAGGAAGATTTTGAAGTCTTCTTCAATTTGACATGGAAGTGTGAAGCAAAAAGCCTCAAAACAACCAAAAAGGGAAACAGTCTAGGTAGGTATAGTCATCCAATAATGTATCAATTTGAACTTAAATTTTCTTCTTGTTTTGATTTTTTGTGATGATTATGAGTTTGTGACTCCATTTTCTTGGTCTTTAAAGAATTTTCCAATGCTCATAGTCATTGATATTTGTTAAATGGAAAAGTCCTTGTGAAGACTGAAGACTTATGGAGTCATGATTTGACTTCATAATTTTGAACTTAAGGGTCTGTTTGGTAGGGTGTAAAACTTTTTCCTCGAAAACTGTTTTCTCATTTTACATTGTTTGGTTTGGAGTGAAACATTAAAATGCAAAACTTGGGGTGGAAAATCATTTTCCGTAAACATTTTCCCCAAATTTGGGAGGAAAACATTTTCCATCACAAGGGGAAGGAAAATATTTTCCCACACAATTGAAGTAATTGATTTTCAATTCAACCAAACAATGAAAAATGCTTAAAATGGAAAACCATTTTACATGCAACCAAACAACGAAAAACCTTCGTAAAATTGAATTTTCCAATGTAAAAGGTTTTCCACCTTTTACATTGGAAAACCATTTTCATCTGAATATATTTTACACCCTACTAAACGGAGCCTAAGTCTTCTTTTTGTTCGACTTTTGTGTTTGATACAATTTTTTTTTTGTTTTTCAACATCGCATCCTCGTGTTTGTTGAAATTTCATACATTCTCTTTAAATATGCGATACCATTTGGTTTTATTTATATATGTCTCAATGATACCCTAATTAATAAATTTTATCATCGAAATGATTTATGAGTTTTTAATTCATTTTTCAAAGGTTTAAAAATAGTTTAATATGTTAAGTTTTGGTTATTAAGTGGAGAAATTATTATTTTGCAATTTTTTCCCCTTTTTGAGCAAGAAAGTTTAAAATAATTAAATTAGTTTCAACTCTCATATTAAACCGTATTTCCCATACTATTTTAATGGAATTTATTAATGTTATTGTCTCTGCTTTTATTTACTTGCTACATGTGTAGGCACTGATATTTAGGAGATGGAAAAAATTGTGTCTGAGAGTCAAATACCATTAGTTCATCACAAATTACATAAAGTGGGAGTGAAAAAGTTGGCAAAAGTAAAGGAAAATATGAGTTTTTTTTATGTGGATTATGGTTACCAAATGGAAATATAGCAAGCCAAAAAACACGAGTTTACGATACGTCTCCCGCTTGTGTTTCAATGACGGGTAAGGCGTTGAAGCTACCGGCATCTGTCTGATCCGATCGTTTAGCGGCTCTTTCTAAGAGACGGGAATGTAAGTAGAAAACGAAATGTAGAAGGGAAGGAGCAACAGAGTAGAGTCTTAGAGACATGACATCAGTCTGACTGTTTGAGACCCGTTGCTGGGGTGCCTAGTGATCGCTACTTTGCTAGTTAGTGGTTTTCACCGTTGGCGGTTCTACTTAGCTAGTTTGACTTGTTATTTTTATTGGCTACTCTTATTATAAATGTTTATATACATGTTTGGTGACACTTATTATCTGTACAAAAGCTAGTGAAATTAACTTTACTTTAAAATTTAATAGCTTACCTTTTACATTGTTGTTAGTTGTTTGACCATATGAAAAAACCAACAAAAAACGTCATACAAAGGCAAATGGTCTTGGCATGGTGGTAGCTCACCTTGTCTCTTAACCAATTGATCAGGGGTCCGAATCCTAACCTTTGGGGATGAAAAGAGATCCTTGGCCAGCCCTTTACCCTTAAGTGAAGCTCCATGGGCGAAGGGATTAGTCATTGCTTCCGGTGGTGGACACCCTTGGTTTAACCAATAAATAAGGTCATTTATTAAACACCCATCATCGCAAAGCTCTTGGATGGACCCGGTCCATACTAAAAATAGTGTAGACCCGACCATTGAAACTCTAATCAACTTTTCTCTCCTCTCAAAGCTTCATATAGGAGTAAAAATGGCAATTCACCTCATCTGAGCCACATCTTTACCTCCACTGAACTTCGTTTTCCGGGAAATCAAACCTTTATCAGAAACCTCACCTTTTCGTCTGATGCTCCGGTGTTGAATCTTCTCCATCTTCATCCTCCATTGTGGATTCTAATCACTAACCTTTCGAGATGAACGATAAACCACTCGCCAGAGATCCACTAGCGGATGTTGCCGGAGAAGTTCGCTGTTGATGTTGCTGCTTGAGGAATGAAATTGTCCATCGTGATTTTGTTTTGCCCTAAAAACAGAGATTTTAAGGATTTTTGAGAAGTGAAGTTAGTCTTTGTCGTTGGTTTTGAGCAATGAAGATTTTGCTGATTTGGTATGGTTGGAAAGAAGTGAAGCATAGAGGACTAGAGGAGAGAGAGAATGGTATTGTACTCTATAGTTTTGGTCCATATTTTTATTTCATTTTGAACCTTAATTTTCATTTATGAGTACTTAACTTTTAGTTACTAAACTTTAACTTTTCATTTATAACACTTAATTTTTGATTGCTAAACCTTAACTTTTGATTGTTAAATCTTAACTTTTGATTACAAAATCTTAATTTTTCGTAAAGAAATCTTGACTTTTCATTCGTAACACTTAATTGTTGATTACAAAACCATAACTTTTGATTGCTAAACCTTAACATTTAAGTATAAATTCTTCATTTTTGGTACAAAAAACCTTAACTTTTGATGAGCTACATTTAACTTTTGAGTTTTGTATTAGGTCTATAATAAATTTAGTGTAGACCGGATCTATATTAAACTTGGTACCCATCATCACAAGCAAAACTGCAGAATGTGCATATAATACAACTTTTACCCTACACCTGGTGTACGATGAACATCTTGCTTTCAATGCTAGTTTCTCGATTATGGTTCATGTAAATCAAAATGAACAAAATTTACATTAAAGAGTTTTAATTCACCAGTTGAGCAAAAAAATGTAGAATATCTGGTGTAGGATGAATAGATACTCAGAGATGTCTTATAGTGTCACTACGTCAAATGCACGCAATGCGTACGAAAAGAAGTTAAAAATTTAAATCGTGAAATAATTAACTATCGAATTAAAAAGTAGTTTGGATTATTATTTTTTTCATTTTCACTCCTCGTCCTTTATCTGATATTTTATTTACTTTTAGAGCATCACCACTCATGAACAAAAAAAACACATAATCCCTCTCTCTCTCTCTACCACTTTCTCACTCATCTCAAAAATTTTATCATATTCTATGATCAATTTGATCAAAGGCACCCCACTCATGATCAATCAATTACTTATGTATTTAAAAAATTAAAAAAATTCAAAAGTATATAAAAATATAGCAAAGTGGGTGTCTATTTATAAATCTCAAGAAAATATAATCGTTGGTATTTTTTATAAATTTTTTTTACTTTGTAGATTGTCAGATATTTTATTTTGAAGTTTTAAGCAAAAAATTGTTGCCACATGTCACTGTATGATTGGGTCAATTTTTGCTTTTCTCGTGAATTCATGAGTGTAGTTGCTCTTAGTGTAGTGAAAAGAAAATATTTTTTGGTGAGTCATTTATACGACGTACCCAAATTACTGAAGTGGGTGTTGTTGAGTTCTTTCTCGATTCTCCCTCTAGGCGAACCCAATTAGCTAATAAGACCCACTGCCGCCACGGCCGTGCGACGGTGCTCAACACACGGGCTTCTTGAATCCCTGACCCTTCGTTTTTCAGCCATTTTGATTTATGAATTCGTCAATTGTGGTCTTCAATTGAATCCATAACAAGGTACTTACTATAAATGATCCAGTTTATTACTTGCCCTTTAGTTTTGCAAATTTCTACAATGTAATTGGTCTCTGATTGAGTCTAACAATTCATTAAATCATGGATTTTTGAGATGTGAGCTTAATTTGATTAATTGGGTTGTAATGCAAACTAGGGTTGTTGTGGATTTTATTTGAATAATTGAAATGGATTCAGTGAAAATTAGGGTTGTTTTGAGATTAATTTGAATAATTGAGTTGCATTCAGTGTAAATTAGGGTTGTGTCTGACTTGTGAGTTTGATTTGAATAATTGAATTGCAGTCAATGTAAATTAGGGTTGTTCTGACTTGTGAGTTTGATTTGAATAATTGGATTGCGTTCAGTGTAAATTAGGGTTCTTAATTTCCAATTCTTTTGATTTTGTATCTTGTAAACTATAAAAATAGAGTTGTTTGACGTATTGAACTGGTGGCTGCTTTCTTGAATGGATTAAACGAATCATAATATTGGGTTGTGTATGTAAGAGATTACACTGTTGTGTGTTTTTTTTTCTTAAAAAAATCTTTTTGTGATTCAAGTAAAAGACAGAAATGAACTCGGTGGCAAGTCATGTAGCGGGTCTGCTGAAGCGTCCGAGTTCAGCTTTCAACTCAGTGAGCTCATCCCTCCAGCAATGGCGGGGGATCCGAGTTTGGGTACGAGATGGGAACCTGGAGCAAGCGCTGACATTTATGCAGAGAAAGATGACATCAAGTGGGATGGAACGGCTGATAAAAAGCGAACAAACTCATCATATTAAGAATTCTGAGAAGCGTGTTTTAGCACGCAAAGCTCTCCACCGTAGGCTGCAATCCCAGGACCTTGCTCGCAAGCTCAAATCCATCCTCATCAAGAAAGTCAGGTAATTATATCCTTCAAATGACATTCTTTTTATGATTTGAATTGTTGGTTTGGGGAGTTAATGTGCTTGATGTTGATCATGATATGAATTATAAATGACTGATGATTTGTCGGGTATAAGGATATGGGAAATAGAATAATTTTCAAGCGACTGCTATAAATGCTAACTTGCTTAGCTCAGATCCTCCACGTTTTCTTTGACCGAAATGTCATCAGTTGCTCAAAAATGCAAAAATTTGAGTTTGAGCAATCATTTTTGGTGATTTATAGTGCGTTGGTAGGTTGGTTACCATGTGCGAAGCGGAAGGAAGGGGAAGGAAAATGATGGATAGAGGAGGGGGGGTGGGGGGAGGAGTGGGAAGGAGAGGAGAGGAGTGGGTGAATTTCCATTTTTCTTCCATATCCGAAGGGAAATTAAATCCCTCCATTTCCCTCTAAGTCTTCCTCATCCAACTAGTGTTTCAATCAGTTAGATAACGTAAGAATGATCGGAAGTATTCAATTTCAAATATATAAATATAAGAGATTGTAATATAGATAAGAATTTTAACTAAAAAAAATGCAAGTCTTTCTTAACCAATAGGCGAGAGTCGCTGGGAAGTCTGTCAGAATAACAGGGAGGATGGGCATTTTTTTCTTCAGTTGAACACAGTGAAGCTAATTTTAGTACTCCCTAAGTCCCAATATAAGTGCGACGTATTCCTCTTTAGGATGTTCCCACTTATTATGGGACGGAGGCAGTACTAAGTAGTTACAATTATTGTTGTTGAGGGCGCTTGGACTTGGGTCGACGTGTCTAATTACTCGATTAATAAGCTATTGTCATATCTTGACATTGTTTTGTAAACTGGTGGATGGAGATGGCATTGTTATTTTGCATGCTAAGGGAACTGGTGCATTGCAATTTTCTTCAAGGGCTTTGTTCCTCTGAGTAGTGTTTAGTGTGCAAGGTGCAAGTGATTGTAGCATTCATGTGGACGAGATCCTTTACCTGCCTTCATCTAATGATTATCAAATATATATATGAATGTTTGTTTATAATTCTTTGCTGGAATGTATCGCAGGGGTCTATGAGGGTGATCTAGCGGGAGACGCCACCAGTTTCATTCGGCTTTTTCAATATTTCAGGTTCTCGCAAGTTATTAAAGTAGTTGTAGAACATCACCATTTGGTTCAAATAAGACTTGCAGTGTTTGAATTATTCATATCGACTCCTCTCATTTACAATCTTTTTTCATTGCTTTCGACCCAATTCAGTTATTCTAGTTGAATTTTAGTGATAAGTGGCATGCAAGGATCGTAGTTAAAAAATACTACTGTTGTTGTTTCTGACAGGGAAATGATGCAAGTATAAAAAAAACGACGGTATTATATCAATTGAGATTTTCTACGAACTTGGTTCATTCGAATTTCATTGATACATGATAATTCTACCCGGGACCACTATAAACAAACAAAACATTTGGCTTAATATTTCTATGGGACGTTTGATTGGAAGTGGGAAGAGGGAAAAAGCAATGGAAAAGGAATCAAGAGAGTTACAAATGGATTCAAAATTCTCCAAATACTACATTTTTGGTTTCTTGAGGGATAGGTTTACAAAATCTGACCCTCTTCCTCCCTCTTCCCACTCTCACCACCTATGTTACTCAGACACGTATTGAGTGTCTACTCGGATACGGGTGTCCAAGTGTCCGACTCGGCTATTTTGTATAAAAAAGTCAAGTTTTTAGTTTAAAATGAAGTATCCAAGTGAGGTGTCGTGTCGGACACGACACGACACGACACCCGACTTTTGAGGTAAATGAAGGTGTCGGAGTAACATAGCTCACCACCATCGACCACGTCATCAACCTTCAACGACACACACAAGTGGCGTCCCCTCTCTCACTAGCATCCCTTTTTCTGTGTCGCAAAATTAAGTTGAATGTGCGGAAGTGCTGTGTTGTGGCCGTTGTGGGGGTCTTTCTTGCTCAATTGTGGCGAGCTTCTGGTGGCTGTGCACAATAGAGGTGGGTTGGGCTCGGGGGCTGTTGGGGGCATGTGTGGTTTTAGTTTGTTGTGGCGATGAGTGGGTGGTGGACTGGTGGTTAAAGTGGTTGTAGATGGGGTGCTGGTTGGGGTGAGGTGAGTGGTTGTGAAGGGGGTGGTGAAAAGGGGGTCTCCCTTCACCCTCTTTGTGGATTGGGGAATGGAAGCTGAGGGATTTTATGAGGAGGGAATTGAAATTAATCCCCTGATTCCCTCCCTCTATGTATAATGAGCCTAAAAATTTGAGGGCACATTAAGAGCACAGAGTAGGGAAGTGTGGATAGAGTGAGTGTAATATAAGAACTAGGGTACGTGTTTTTCAACTTACTGAAACTTGTTCAAATCTTATTTATAGGAAAGTCAAACCTTATTTTTGCTTATCTTATCTAAACTTTTTTTTAAAGAAGGACTAAATATAAGTTGAAAAGAACCGGTCTAAAAACTTGATTGGGTACAGTTGATACTGTGTGTGGATATTTGTACAGAGATATCTTCAAGTTAAGGTAACACACAGAGATTATTTTTGAGTTAGACTAAGTAGGTGTTTGGTTCACATAACAGGAATGGAATGGTATGAAAATGAGAATCTTATGAATATGGATTCAAAATCCATTTTTTTTAACTGTTTAATTCATCTTAAGGTATGAATTTATAAGCTATTACTAAAAAAGGATAGAGGTATGGGGATGTGAATCCATAGGGGTATGAGATTGAAGCGTTTTAGGGGGGTGAAAAACCATTAAGTATGACTGTATAAGGTTCCATACCAATTTACTTCAAGTCTTCAACCAAACAACTTTTTGTTTGTTAATAGTATCATATCTCTTCCATTCCATTCTGCCACCTTCCAACCAAACACCCCCTAAAATTATAAGCAGGTCAATTATTTGAACGCAGAGAATATATGTATATAATGAGCCTCATGAAGGATATATGTATATATATGAAACGCTATCAGAAAAATCTTAAGATATTCCTTCATACCGGCGGCTATCCAAAGATATTTCTATTCTATAAGTGAAGAGGAGGGGACACCAAAAATCAAAATTTATCTTTTTTTAATTCCTAATTATATGGAACAACTCTCTCCATAACTAATTGTTCTCACATTTTTAAATTTTGAAAAAAGAAATACAAAATATCCTAAACAAACTTAATGTAACATATTCATGCAAAAGTTTACATAATTCCGCACACATTATATGCATTTACGACTAGTAAGTTTAATAGGTCAGGCTCTTGCTGGGATTTAATGATAATGCTCTCGGTTGATATGATGCCCTAATTTAGAGAGGTAATCGGCTACTCCATTTACTTTGGAGAAAATATGCTCAATTGTAACAAAATCAAAGTTGCCTCATGAAGTATATAGCGAAAGTACAGATTGTCAAATAATCCCTGAAGTCTCCTTAAGACACTAATTATCTTTGATCTTCGATGAATTGAATGTATAACATGACTACATGAGACTCAAAATCCATTTCCTGAGCTAAACAAAACAGCGACAAAAATCTACTCTAATTTGAGTTTTGCAACAGGTACTTCACTTTAATTCTTTACAGCATTATTATCATCATTTGGGAGCTCAATAGGAGGGTTATGACGATCGACAGGGAGCTTAATCTTGCCCATAGAACCTGCAGGAACAAGCTTCAGATTCTCACAGTTGCACATCTCGATCATAAATCCGTCCGGATCGTTGAAGAATAGCTGCTCGATTTTCGTCTTGTTTTCTTCATCCTCCACTGTTCTTTTCATGTACTTAACATTGAATTCTTTCAGCCTCTGTTCAATTGCTTCCATATCTTCACACTATTCCATACATGAATTTTGTCATCAGAATTTTTGTTTAAAGCTTTGAAGCATGTGAATCATAAGTTGCTATGTTGGCAAAATTGGACCCAACCCACGAACTCGAATAACTCAAAAAATGCGGGCCCGTTTAACACTAAGGTCGGTCCAAACCAATTTTGACCCATTATACTTAATGGGTCATGTGCGGGTTGGGTTAAACCACTAGACACATTTATTTTCTACATCCAAAATTCTGAATTTTTGAAGTTAACAAACAATTAAAAGTAATTTTGGATTTATCCTCTCTTTTGTTCTAGACTTTGAAATTTTTGGAATGTTGCATAACAATACTAATGCCCTGTTGTTTTGGGCTGCAAAATAAAAACTTAAATTTAGTTCAGTCTAGTTCAATTAATTTCAGTTCAATTTCTGCTGAGTTTTTAATTCAGTTCCTATCGAATTAGGAGTTGCAGTTAGATCCATTTCAGTTCAGTTCTTCTACAGGTCAAAAAACAGGGCCTAATTAGGCTACCACCAACAAAAATTAGAAAAAATCATTAAACGTGTTAATAGGAGGTCAATTTCAGATCAATTTATTTATTATCATTATTAAGTTAGATTGAATTAACCTAAACAGGTTTGGTTTGGTTGACTTCCTCAAACCAAACCCAACCCAACCCGGACCGAACCGAACCATTGCCAAGTCTCCCAAACATTAATTTGTAATTATATTTATACCCCTATTAGAAGAGGATCCCAACTCGCCTTAAGACAAAGAGGGGTGCATTAACAATATGCATGTTTATAATATAAGCAAAATGAGTAAGTTACCTGAAATGAAATGTGGTTATCCATAGGATCCAAAGTGTCTTTATTAGAAGGCAAACGATCTTCATCCTTAGATTGAACCAAATGAATACCAACTCCATAATTAAAAAGCCAAGCCCCATCAAAATCAAATGCTTGGGGCCTCTCAATTACCACAAACCCTAAAACTTTGGTATAAAATTCTATTGAATCTTTAACTGACCTACATAACCTTGATACATGGTTTAGTGCCATTAATGGAAGTTCATGCTTCTCTTCTTCTTCCTCTTTCTTACCACTTTCATCATCTTCCTTTCTTCTTTCTTGTTTACCTTCCATTTTTTTCTTCCAATTTCTCAAAGTTTGATTTTTTCTTCTTTTTAATGCATTTTAAGTTGTTTAGTTACTATATACTACTAGAGGAAAATAAATATAAACTGTTTTTTGGTTAAGGAAAGCAAGAAGTGACACGTAAAGAGATCAGTGACACTGCATGAAGGGATTATGAGGTGGGTGATTTTCAGGGGGCACAGTTTTCAGTTTGGCGGTGATGTGTCCCTATTCGGCAATATCCTCGTAACGGAGGGATCGTGAGATCATCACCCTTAAGTTTGATTAAGGGCTTGATTAAGGGCCTGTTCAGTTTATGTTAAAATAATAATATTTAACAAAAATAAATTCAGTTCAGTAAAAATAAGTTTATTTCAATAAAAATAAGTTCAGTTCAGTAAAATCAGTAGTGTAAAGAAGAAAAAACAACATGAATCAGTAGAAATAAGTTTAGTTCCGTAGAAATAAGTTCAGTTTAGTAAAAATAAGTTTTGTTCAGAAAAATAAGTTCAGTTCAGTAAAAATAAGTTGAACTGAACGGGACCTAAATGATAGGATAGGCTCCTCAATTTACACTGTGGCTTTTAACATGAATGCACAACTTTAACAAATGGTAAAAATAAAAAAGTTGCCAATAAAATAACTTGACGATTTTGTTTTTAAAGGGTTTTGTTATCACCACCTAATAAGAGAGTCGATTGTTGAATATTAAAACTGTATATCAAAGGGCTTAAAATCATTTTTGAGCAAACTTGAAAGTATATTATCTATTAGTCATATATTTATTAATGTCAAATACACGCGATATTAAGCAATTAATGAAACAATATATTTTTTTATTTTTTATTTTGTTGTCCAACCCCTTTTCATATAGTAAGAAATAAAGAAAAATAATTCTTATTAAATTTTTTTAAGGAAAAATCATAAAGGTTTCAGATTGTCCATATATCCAATAAGGTAATAGGTTCTTCCTATGTGTTGTTATTAAAATCTCGATTGATTGATACCGATCTTGATATCTTAATTTTATAGGATATTTTGCTTCTACTCCATTAAAAGAAACTTACGTGGTAGAAACTTAATATGATTTTATAATCCTACGTTCTATAGTCTGAACCAAGTATAAAAAATTATAAAATATTGTATATATTATTTTTTCCATATTAGGATTTTGGTTAGATGTTACTTATAATTCTTAATATCATCATTGCAAATGCTAAAGATCATAATTAGTGATTTAACTCTTTTGCCACATTATAGCATAATTATCACTCATTTATCCAATTACATACAATTTTACCATTATCCACGATCAGAACCTACTCGTTTCTTCGATGTAAAATGAGAATCCGACCCTGATAGCATTGTTCTTATTTTTGTTTGTACAAAGTTTTAGTTAGCTAGTATTTTCATAAAAGCATTGAGAAAGACGTAATTTAAATGTTATAAAAGTTGGGCGTTTGGGATTTTCATACCCACTTGAAGTTGTTTATGTTTTCTATCCCTCCTTGATGGAGAGAATATTACAAGATCTCTAAAACTAAATACATATTGCTACTGTGACAAACAGCTTCATTAAAGATATCTTGATTATTCTCTTTATCTCTTTCTCTCCCAACGGATTAGCTGGAGAAAAGGTGTGGTCTGGGATATCTTCTACTTCATTTGTCTTGTTTTAAGTTCACTAGACGAAAGGTCTCTTTCTGCCCTTTTTCCTACGTCGAACGACTTGAGGTGTCGGTCGTCGCCTGGTTATTAATAATATACTCCCTCTGTCCATATTAAAGATTATGTGTATCATTTCTATCGGTAAACAAAAAGGTCTTTTTTTATCACATTTGGGATCTTCTTAAATTTATAGGACTTCGAGCATAATAAGATTCTTAATTTCTTATGATATCTATATTATACACTAAAACAAAAGTCCCATAATAAGATTCTCGCTCCTTCCTAAAATCCCTCCTAATGATGTCAAACAAACTTAAACTAATGATTGCATTAGAAAGTAAATAGGGATTTTATTATAGAGAGTATTGTAATTAATAATGTTTAATTACATTGAAATTTAATTAATTAATGCAAAATTTTTTAAATTAATTATACATTTTTTTTCAACCTATTATAACTCGAGAAATCACGCTAGAAATTATTATGCTTAATATATTAGTAGACTTCAATTTTTTAAGACCTTCAAAAACAAGACTTTGTATTGTAGGTTACTTTTGTTTTAAGTTCGCGCTCTCTATAAGTGGTAAACGAGTCGTGTCGTGTCAAGTTCGTGTCGGGTTTAAGAGTTGGCGGGTTGTCTTCTCCTAATCCTAACCCGGCCCGTTTACTTAAACGTGTCAAGATCCTTAACTCTAACCCGACATGTTCAATAAACGTGTCGAGTTCGGATTGACCCGTTTAACTTTTTTATATATATGATGTTCGCAGTTCATATATTTTGGTTTGAAACTTATTAAATTTCATGCGGTAGTTAAAATAACATCTAATAGTGTATAAAAGTAATACTAAATAAACTAAACTCGAAAATAAATGAATGAAAGTAAGATGTAATAAGGGAAAACTTTAAAATATGTGTAGATAAACGGGTTGTTGTGTCTACCCGACCCAACCCGTTTGATAAACGTGTGGTGTCGAGTCAACTCATTTACTTACACGTGTCAAAAGTCTTTATCCAAACCCGCTAATTTCGAGTCGGGCTCGTGTCGAGTTGTCGTGTCGTGTCAACATTTAACACTTCTAGCACTCTCACTTAACACATGGAATATCACTTGTTCGTGTGAGAAGGATTCATAATAACTTATTTTAAGGGTTAGAAAAAATCTCCGAATAATAAGGAGTGATCCCTCGCTTTCGATTGTCTTAGCCAATGTATCACCCCTTCCCACTTTCTGGCTTCTATAAATGTCTACTACCATATCAGACATCACTTACTACTCCACACTCTAAACAAACTCTTATTTCACTTGCATTGTTACAAATACTGCTTGAATGAGAGATCACAACATGGGTAGTTGGTGGTCTACATGCATGCTCTTAGTTGCATTATATTCTCTAATTATTAATTTCTTAGTCCTTGCTTTTGCTAATTCTCCCTCTGCTTCCTTGCAGCAGAACCAATCAGTATGTCATGATCAAGAGAAGTTAGCCTTGCTTCAGTTCAAGCAGAGCTTTCTCATTGATTGTCCTGCCGCATCTAGTTCTGTCTTTGCACGTCCGAAGCTGAAATCATGGCGGGAATCATCACCAAATGATCATACTAGCGATTGTTGTTGGTGGGATGGTGTCAAGTGCAACGAGGAGACGGGTCATGTCATTGGTCTCGATCTTAGTAGCAGCTGCCTTTACGGCACCTTCCCTCCCAACAACACCCTTTTTAGCCTTCATCATCTTCGAGAGCTTGATCTTTCTGATAATAACTTCAACCTCTCTCAAATACCTTCATCTATTAGTCATCTTTCCAAGCTCACAAAGCTTAATCTCTCCTATTCGGCTTTCATAGGCCAAGTTCCATTAGGAATTTCAAACATGTTTGAGCTTCGAGTTCTTGATCTTTCCAATCATAACTCTGCTTTGACACTTCAAGAGGATCAGAGTTTTGAAAAGCTAGTTGCTAATTTAACTCGCTTAACACAACTCTATCTTAATTTCGTTGATATATCATCTGTTGTGCCTGTTATCTTAAGCAACTTCACTTCTCTACAAGACTCTCTCTTATTGGATGCAATCTGTTTGGTACATTTCCAACAGATGTTTTACTGCTGCCAAAACTTGAGGTATTGTACTTGGACTCGAACATCAATTTAAAAGGATATCTTCCCGAGTTTGGAACAAATAGACCTCTTAGGATATTAAGACTTCGCGACACATCATTTAATGGAGAGTTAACCCCTTCAATTGGGTACCTCGGCAGCTTGACTGAATTAATCCTCTCGGATAGTCAGTTCACTGGACCGATCCCTGCATCACTTGGTAACTTGACAAAGCTCACCAAGTTAGTACTTTGGTGCAGTTTCGATGGTGAATTTCCATTACCTATCACAAACGTAACACAACTCTCAGTTTTGGAGGTCTATGGAGTTCATGTTAAGGCTCAATTACTAAATCCTTGGTTGCTTAAGCTAACCAAACTAGAATCCTTAGCACTTTCAAACACGAGTTTACAAGGTGAAATCCCACCTGCATTAGCAAACCTTACTCGACTCAATTGGTTGAGTCTTTCTTTGAATCAACTTACTGGTCCATTACCACTTTGGTTAGGAAATGTAACAAAACTGTCCTTCTTAGATCTAGAAGGTAATCATTTTCAAGGTCCAATAATTCCACACTGGTTTTCTCAGCTTACTAATCTTGGGTCACTATTCTTGACTTCCGATGGCTCGGTTGCCATGTTTAAGACATTAATGAACCTTCCATCTTTGAGCACCCTTGAGTTAATTGGCGTTAACCTCATTTTTCCACCAGATGCAAGCACCAATTCTTCTTATCGTTCAAAGTTCTCCATCTTGAGTCTTGTATCATGCAACTTAAAAGAATTCCCCCAGTTTCTTCGTTATCAGGATAAGCTAAAGCACTTAAATCTCCAAAATAACAGCATTGTAGGCACTATACCGCGATGGTTTGTGAACTACACTGCAAAAAGTCTCGTGGAACTCTTCCTTGATTACAACCTTTTAACGGGTTTTGAAGAACCTCTAGCCTTTCTACCATGGAATAATTTGAAGTTATTGTTTATTCGGCGTAACAAGTTACAAGGCCGACTTCCAAGTCCACCAAGCTCCTTAGAAATTTATGATGTCTCTCAGAATCAGTTGTCTGGAGTTATTCCTGAGCAAATTTGCAAGGCAAGTTCTCTAACTCGCTTAGATTTGTCAGATAACAACCTAAGTGGACGAATACCCACCTGTATCGGTTCTCAGCTTGGTTCTTCATTGCAAGTTTTGAATTTGCGTGGCAATAGTTTTCAAGGATCCATACCTCAAACTTTTACAAAATCATGCCAACTTGAGATGATCAACTTAAGAGAAAATCAGTTAGAGGGACCATTACCCAAGTCGTTGAGCAATTGTCAAGTGCTTGAGATGGTTGACGTTGGTAATAATCGTTTGAACGACACTTTCCCGTCATGGCTAGGAAGTCTTTCCAACTTACGATTTCTCTTAATGAGGCATAACAAATTTCATGGTAGGGTAACGATTCCGGAGTCTGGTGATCATCATTTTAGTTCCTTACGCATTATTGACCTATCTTATAATTTTTTCATTGGTGATTTACCATCCAAATTATTTCAAAATTGGGCGGCAATGAGAGTTACGGATGAAGATAAGCTGGAATATTCACATAGCTCCAACGTTGTAGTAAGTGTATCGGATTCGGGTATCATTAGTATTTTAACACAAAGTTTCCCGTATTCGATCACCATTACCAACAAAGGCAGTGAAAGACTGTTCTCGCAGATATTGACTGTGTTTCGTGTAATCGATTTATCAAGCAACAACTTCACTGGTGGGATTCCGGATGTTCTTGGAAGCCTAAAGGGCCTTCAAGCACTTAACTTGTCCAATAACAATCTTGTTGGTGATATTCCTTCATCACTCTCTAATATTAAAGATCTTGAGGCATTGGATCTTTCTCAAAACATGCTCTTAGGCGAGATTCCTCAGCAGTTAACCGAGTTGATATTCCTGGAGATTTTTAACGTCTCTCATAATCGTCTTGTGGGACGAATACCTCAAGGAAAACAGTTCAATACTTTTGATGATAGCTCTTTTGTTGGGAACTTGGGACTTTGTGGAGTTCCACTACTCAACAAGTGTGGAAACACTGACACTCGACAACCACCACCACCACCACAATCGATGACTGATGATGAGACAAAAGACTTCACGTTGATTGACTGGATAATCACATCTTTGGGTTCTGTAAGTGGGTGTATAGTTGGATTTATCATCGGGAAAATCTACATAACTGATAAGCATCATGATTGGTTTATGGAGACTTTTGGAAGGAGGAGAAGGCCGAAGCCAAGAGCGAGGATGTCTGTACAAAACCGAAGAAGAAACTTATGAATTTGTAGAATGTGATTTACAGAGTGGGATGGGATTCGAATCATTCGATCTTACCAATCCCATATTACTTTACCGAGTAAACTAGCTAGCTTGCATGCATGCATGCATTATGCACCACTGTTGTATAGTTGTATATAGTTGCTTTGTGATGTGTGTTTGAACTTTGTGTACTATTTTCTTACTTTTGCATTTACCTTACGGCTTGTGTAATAAGATTGCTTGTAATATATGTGTGGGTACATCAATAAGATAACACCCTATGAGACGAGAGTGCATCTCATAAGGGTTTCTTCCTAGTGCATGCTTTTATGGCTGATGTATGCCACCATCTATACTATTGCACCACTACGAAGAAATAAGAAATGTAAGTACGGGTATTGAACTATACTTTCTAGGTGCATGTACATTATATTGACTAGATACACATGCTAATGCACAACTTTGTCCATTCATATACAAGTGTTGTGTGCATCTTTCCAAACAAAACTTGCACCTCGAATGCAATTGTTGGATGGAACTCACTAATTGTGCAATCGTGTGGTAAAAACAAGAAATGGAACAGGTTTTATTTATAGTTGTGCAGTCTGGTAAAGAGTACATACAATTACAAACTATCCCTTAGAATCAGCTGATTAAAGCAAGTATTCAAGGACCAAACATATAATTCAAGCCATGACAGTATATACAAGAAGCAAAGACAACAAGACAAAGCAAAAGTCACAAACAAGAATCACAAGGAAAGTTTACAAACATTGTGCAAATTATCATGAGCCCCATTGTAATACCCCGTATTTTAATCTCGTTTAATTAAATATTAAAACACAATTGTTAGCTTAAGTACGTCCTAAAATTTTCTTTTGAAAATACTTTTAACATTATTAGGGAATTAATATTCCTAAATAATCTACGCATAATTTATATTATAATGAGGAATTTGAAGTTCTTAATTAATTTAATATGGATTTAATATCCCTATAATTTAAGGCGTATTGATTCATAATAATTAGTGACTAATGAAAGTTTCTTAAATTTAATAAGTGCATATAATTATATTTATATGAAGTAGTAAGAAGTATATATATATATATATACTAATTAATCTCTAAACTATAACTAATGTACTTAAAATATAATTACAAGTTTACTTAAAATATGAAGTACATAAAAGAGATAAAGTACTAGCTTTTGGAAATAAAAGAAAAGGATGAGCAAGTTGCCCACTTGCCCACTTGCCCAAAATAAAAATAAAGGAAAAAGAAAATGCAAGATTAGTCAAACACTCCCCTTCTTCCTCCTCTCTTCTCCCTCCATTGATGAGCTTCAATACTTCTCAACCCAAATCAGATTTTCTGATTACACCCACCCAATTCTTCTGATTTCTTCTACCAAAATTAAATTTGAGAAGACCCAATCTTGCCTATAAATAGCAAAGAAGACCCAAATGCAAACCCCACACCATTCTCCTTCTTCCTCCTTATTTCTTTTCCTCTTACCTTCCTTTTGAGCTGCTGCCCAGCACCGGCAGCCACCTCCGGCGACCAGAACCCACCGCCGGCGACGCGCCGCCAGGACGCAGCCCCCTCGCTTCTTCCTTCGCAGCCCCTGCTGCTGCCTTCCGCCCAGCTGAATCTGCGGCCGCAACCAGACGCAGCAGTGCTGCCGCCGCCCGAGGCCCCACTTGAGCTCCGCCGCACTTGCCGCCGGCCACCAGCACACGCACCACAGAAGCCCACTCCTCCCCTTGCTCTGTTTTTCTTGAGTTTTGATAATATGTATGTTTAATACCTCATTATTCTAAACTAACTTCTTCTTACTCGTTTATTGCTTAAGGGCCTGTTCTCTTCAGCTAATTCTAGCTGAACTGAACTGAACTGAACTAAACTTATTGGAGCTGAACTGAACTGAACTGAACTTATTGGAGCTGAACTGAACTGAACTGAACTGAATTGAATTAAATTATAATAAGTAAATAATTATTATTATGAATATAATAATAAGTAATAATAATTAAATTAATAATTTAGAATAATATCAAATGAATAATGATAATATTGTTTTGATGTTATTATGATAAATTTAAATAAATAAATAATAATAATAATAAATTAATTTTAAAAATAATAATTACTGATAATAATAATAATTTATAATAATGAGTAATTACAATTATTAGTATTAATATATTAATACTTGATGATGATGATATAATATAATGCCTAAGAAGTAAATTAAAGTATTACCATTATAATAATAATTAGCTTAAAACATGGGTTGATGTGTGCTTCTAACCAAACCACGATTTGTGGTGGGTTGGTCTATGATAGAAATACACCAAACCGCCAAAGTATATTTAATATACAACGTAACGACAATGTTGTATTTTAAATAGTACTGCAGTATTATTAGCAACTTTGTAATTTTTTCATATCTTCTAGCTTTTTGTAGCTTATTTGTATGATGTAATAGTGAATTTTATTCAGTAAAATAAAGCAACAATTGCAAATTAGAATACTCGTATTGACATGAAATTTGGTTAAACAGTGCACCAACCCAAACTTTGCTGAGCCATAATAATAATAATAGTAATGATAATGAGTAAAGATATAATAAAAAAAATAATATATATAAATAATACTAATAATTATTATTATATAATAACAATAATAATAAGTAAAATAAATTAGACCAACAATAATAATATTAAACAAATTGGTTATATAATGAATGGAGCTGAACTGAACTGAACTGAATTTATTGGAGCTGAACTGAACTGAACTGAACTTATTGGAGCTGAGCTGAACTGAACTGAACTTATTGGAGCTGAACTGAACTGAACTTATTAGAGCTGAACTGAACTGAACTGAAAATAAGCTGAACAGAACAGGCCCTAAGTATATAAAATGTTTAAATCTGAAATTCTTAAAAATAATATGCCTAACTTAACATGACTAATGAATCATTTTAAATAATAAGTTTTCAAGTTTAATTGTCACTTAAAGTTCTAATTATATTATGAAATTAAAGTAAACTAAAATCATATGACAAACTCCTTATGGACCTTGACAGGACACCTACTAATTTTAGACTTTTATTTGACCATTATGGACTTTTGACTACTAACATGACTCTACTAGCATAATATGAAATTAATGTTATAAGTTTAATAAAAAAAAGGGAAATAATAAAGTTTATTAGGCTTTGTTTAAATTAAATATATAATTGTTGGCTATAAACTAATAATCATAGATTAAACATTAAGTTTATATTTCTAATATTAATGAAGTTATATTACTTAGAAGCTCACATTTATATATGTTTATGTTTTAGTTTCATTTGTTGTTATAATGCTAAACTTTTATTTAACAAATCCTAATGTTTTGGTAACTCATAATGATTTCATAATACATATTTATTTATATTATTGTGGACCTACTTTAATGAAAAATCCCTATTATTATTACTTCTCATTTTTAGTTAACATTGATTCTAAATCGAAATGATAAGCATACATATTTTCATTTGAGTTTTACCAATTAATGAATCATGTTATAGTAATTTCAAATATAACTTTAGAATCGCTTATATTTTATAAAACAAGTTATTATGTTTTGTTTAAATGAAATATATAATTATTATCACAAGCTAAATGTTTCTTATAAAATGGTTATTCTACATTTCCAATTTCGATGATAAATTATTTAGAAACTCAATTTACAATTTCATATGGCTTCCATAAATAGTTCGCTTAATTTATAATAAAGTAGATAATGTTAATTTCGCATAAAAGTTTAAGTAAAGCTTGTTCTAAAGAAAGAATTTCTTTTAGGTTACTAATAAATGTTTATTTATAATATTATGTGATTTTTCAAACGAATGATATTATTATTGTAAAATTTATATTAAACCAGTTACTTTACTATATATTAACGATAACTTCCAATTGATGGAAAACTATGTATTAAAGTTTTAAGTCATGTTATGACTATAAAAAATTTTAGATGCAAATTATATTATTATGTTTCTTAAAAAGCTTTAAGATATATCATCATGGTATGATAAATCGCATAATTCCTAAAGGTCATTATGGCTTATTAAGTACAAAATCGTTCTCCAACTAAACTAAGAAGTTATTAAGTAAGATGTATGAAGTCCCATTAAGAACTCGTTTCACGATCCAAGAATCTTAACAACTTAAGAAGAATAGCTAAAGGTTTAATACTAAGAACTTTAATGCTTTATTTATCGCCTAAGCAAAAAGGGAAAAGATATACAACATTTCCCGTCTACCAAGTTAAACTATGTCAAAGAAAGCAAGATAGTTGTGAGTAAATATTTTGGGGAGATAAGAACTATAGGTTAATGACAAGGCTTTTGAGGAAGCGGGAAAAATAATTAACTCAAGGTTGTTATATAGCGTGATAAATCATTCGTTAATATATGCTACCACTATTGGAGGTTATAGAGATTGAAGTTCGGCAAGGGATACGGAGTCAAAGGTCATGATGGTAGCTTCGGGCATCAAAGGAACTAGTACTCGAGTGCTTATCTGGTAACTAAGAGTAAAAGGGAAGTGTTTGAGGTAACGTCTACTGCTAACACCCACAAGCCCCTTATAATATGTTTCATGTTGATTTAAATATGATGTTTATGCAAATGTTATCTTATGGCTTGTGGGATATGAAATGCTTTATGAAATGATGTTTACGAATGACTGACGTTATGAAAAGTATGATTTATGAAGTATGTTTCGATGTTATGAAAGAAATACGATTTATACGATGATTATGTCGTGATTTATGAAAAGAAAGTAAATGATATGAAACATGATAAATGAAAGTGAAAGACGATTTCGGCAGTATTAAGCTTGGCTTTATGCCACCTTCTGTGTAGGGACAATGTCCCTGGTGGCTAATGCCCTATGATGACGATGATGATATATGGCGGAAACGCCACCTTCTGGTTAGGAACATCGTTCCTGGTGGCACCCGCATTATGGTATTGCATGCCACCTTCTGGTTAGAGGTCATTGCCTCTAGTGGTAGAGCACTTATGTATGGCATTGCATGCCACCTTCTGGTTAGAGGTCATTGCCTCTGGTGGTAGAGCACTTATGTATGGCTTATGCCACCTTCTGGTTAGGGACAACGTCCCTGGTGGCTACGGCGCTTATGATGACATTCTTTCTGTTATACTTGACAATGAACCCTATGATGTTTTCTGCTAATGATAATGGTGATTTATACAACGAAAAGACTGTTTGGATGAACTTATGTAAGCAGGTGTTTACAAAATGGTTTTACCATACTTCTCTCCTTTCTGTTTGCAATTAAAATGAATTGAAATGTATTTACGACGTTAGAGTAGTATGTTACTGAGCCTCGGCTCATGACGTTTTGCTTTTCTGTTTTAGGTATTATTGGAAATGTCACAAGACACAAGTTTAAGGAGAGTTCTGATAGTAATCAATGAAGATGATATATGAACAAGTTTCTTAACGACTCATTTAAGGAGTTTAGTATTACGTTATGTTTTAAGGGTGACATCAATTGATTTAATGAAAGGTAAATTCTTCTATTAAGGAAATGTAGTTATTGAGTTGTATTTTAAGGGAATTTTATTGGTGGGCCATAACCCACAGATTTAAGGATTTGCTTCCGCTGATTGTTATTCAATTATGAGTTAATTCAGGCTAATGGTGTTTCATTAAGGACCCCCATTTTCGGGCCGTTACACCCATTGTTATATTCTGGCTATGGTTTAGTCGAATAGGTTTAAGTATGATAGATTAGCTTAGCTTAAGATAACTTAGATACAGATTCACAACTAAGTTAAGTTAAGGATCCTAAGAACACCACTTAGTCCAAGCTAAAGAACTAAGCTAGCAAAGGTGCCAAGATTAACAATGAATTAATCTAAGCAAATAAAACACAAAGGTTTTCGGTTTAATCAAAGTCAAGTGTCGTTCTTATTGAGTATGAAGTCCTTTAAATACATGTCCTTGATCAACTATGAAACTAATTAATTAAAACTAAAATGAATTAAACAAAAATCTATCCTAATTAGGGTTGGAAGTCTATCTTGTAACTTGATGTAGTCTTGGCCGGCCTTCTCTTCTATCTTCTCCTTGATTTAATCACTTATCCCTTCAAAGTAGGAAAACAAATCAAAAGGATATGATTTAGGCGCCTAAGATGACCTTTAAAGGGAAAAGATCAGATTTCCTTGCTCCTTCCTAGCTTGCACGCCACTCTTTTAGGAAAGGATAAAGAATCCTTCCTATCTTGCTCCTTAGTTGATCTTCTTGGAAGTTTCCTTCATGTACTCGACCTCCTTGATTGTAGGCGCCTCTTATTACTGCATTTATCTTGTTTCACTCGTCCCTTATGTGTAGATACAACCCTAATTGACTCTCTAATTAAAAGAAATGAAATTACAACTCAACTAATACCATCCTAGTTAACCAAGAGCACATATTATTATTCTAGACTCCTAATAAAGCAATAAAGATAGTAACTTAGTTAATAATTAATTAACTAAGCTAAGGACACTCTCAGAACATCCCTTAAAATGGAAGCAACCATGTTCTTAGTCTTAGGATCAATGGAACTAGATGGACCTCCATCACCCATAGTCGCGGATCACAGAGTTGATAGCTTGGCAAATGAGAGTTGCGTTATGGTATTCATAGTTACTGGCGAACTCCATCAGTACAGACGAAGCCAGAATCTGGGCAACATGGGAAAAGAACAGGGTGAAATTCATGTCCAGTATGGTCTTCACAAGGCCCCTCTTTACATATGATGATATGAATACGCCTAAAGTCAACTTGATGGCATATACCATAACAATTCGTTGGAATTACAAGAGGGTCACATGGAGAATCAAATGGGAGGCACATCTGAGCTTCCACCTTAAAGGCAACCATTTGGAGCATCACCACTAACAATTCCAAAATGATCAAAAGATATTAGTTACTTCCTCCGTTTTTTAGCTGCAACAATTCGGAATATTTGTGAGAGGTAAAATATTCAATTGTTGCAGCTAAAAAAAACGGAGGAAGTAGTTCATATATATTTATATAATCATTCACACCTTGTTAGTACGCAATTACGAAAATAATTATTTGCTTCTTCCGTTTTTTTTTTCTATTGCAACATTTTTACCGTTATGCTTGTCAACGCACAACTTTGACCTTTAATATCTTTAATTATATATATAATCAAAAGTTATATAAAAATTGTTATTTTGAAAATATATTGAGATGATTTTAATATCATCTTAATTACTAATATTTATTTACGTGAATTAGTTATAAGTTAGGGTTTATGAATAGTATAAAAGTAAAAACTTTGCAATAGAAGACATTGCATTAGAAAAAGAAGTGGAAGTATGTCTTTGACATAATTCAATTTTCCCAACGTTTTCCGTTTTCTTCTTTCCTTTTCATTTTACCTGTTTTACTTAAATTTTTTTCATGTTTTTCATTACCTGTACTCTATATATCATTTGAGCATTAATATATCTAAATGCCTACTTAGGAACAAATAAATGTTCATACGTTTTTAAAAAATGGATCTTTAAATTCGGTCAAAAAATTAATAATCTATCAAAATATATATACTTGAATACCTTTTATGTAAATATATAATATTGTGAAATTACCATCAAAGTTTCAAATGTTTTAACCCTTTATGTAAAAAAAATAGAGTGAATAATAATTATAAATTTTGCGTGCATACAACATATAAAGACTCGAAGGATGAGAAGATAACCTGAGAGTAGAATGAAAAAGGTAGTTTCATGGTGATTGTAGCCATTACTAGTGGTAAATGATCTAATATTCAAACTAGGGATGATCATGAATCGGACTCTGATCAGAATTACTACTAAACTCCAAGTCCACTCCACCTCAATCGGACTTAGTTTTTTTCTCTTCTATTCGGATTCGGACTATATATTCTCGGAATTGGACTTGAACTTTTCCTTTGGATTATCTCGGACTTAGATCGAATTCGGATAAAATTACTATTTAAGATAATGAAAATGATAGTTATATTATAAAAATTGTAATATTGACTTAATTAACAGGTAATAATCGGCTTCTAACTCCTAGCGAAATTCATTTGGATTTTGTATTTTCGGATTTGGCCGGACTTTTCCCATCGGACTTGTCTCAGCTTAAGATTGAATTGTCATCTCTAATTCAAATATTTCTCGATTCTTTTTCTACTTTTTGGGAGGATAAGTTTCCAACTTATGTAATTGTTTATAAGTTATATACTATTCCCTCCGTTTTTTATTAATATGCACTTATTTCTATTTTGGGGTGTTTTTTTTAATTGGCACCTTTCTACTTTTTTCCATAAATGGAAAGTTGGCCCACCTAATTATTACACATCTCTTCTACTTTTTCTTTCCTTCTCTCTACCTTTTTTCACTTTTTCCTTACTTTTACTAACCTTCTCTCTTACTTTTGCACTTTTTTCTTGGTACGCGCGCAAAAACAAACATGCATATTAAAAAAAACGAAGGTAGTACTAACTTTCATGTACCCGGCATATGATTTTCCAATGGCCGGAGCACTATTTTTACATTTGAATCAATCCGCTCATATGACATAGCCACTATGTGTTCTACATGTTACCCTTAATGTATGGAATTGAAGTGTTAGTATTTGTTTACTTACAAAAAATTTTGAAAAATAATAATGCCAAGCCTTTTGATGGAGACTGGAGAATTTGTATGCATTTAATATAATTACTCGGCTTAAATATTTGTGTTTTCAGATTATTGACATAATATGTTGCTATTTTGATGATTACATTAATATATTTGAGAGTGAGGGTTAGTTTAGTTGCTGAGAACATTCTTTTCATTTCGAGAGGTTTTGAAATTATTTTCATCTCATCTTCGTGTTTTCATATTAAACTAGTGGTTTTAATATATATATATAAATAGATAGATAGATGTTCAGTTGTTCATCGTGTTATTAGCATGTTGTTAGCATGTTAATACCAATTCTCCATCAAAATTGTTGGCATTGTTATCATTTTCTTTCAAAAAACTATTGATGGCAATTTCGTTTGGCTCGATGCTAAGGAAAATGTCTAATCCGAATATAAACAAATAAAAATCCGGAAAATAAATTTGATAGGAGTTGGACCTTAGGTAAGACTTGATCCGAATCTGATTGTCACAAATTCACAATTAGCTCAGCAATTGTTAATAGATTAAAAGTATATTATAATAGGATAAATCGATTTAGACTATTGAAAATTAAGTTGAGCATTATGATTTTATAAAACTATATATTTCTTATCTTAAATGATGATTTAATATAGACCGGACCCGAGTCCGAAGCAGTCCGGAGCAAAAATATTCCGATCGGGATCCACGAATAATTTGCATCCAAAAAAGTGAAAAAGTCTGAATCCAAATGAAGCGGACGTACCGGAAACGAATACGAAGGCTAGTTCGGAAGGAAAGTGGGAATTTATTAAGTTATAATCCATTATCATCGCTATAAACAAACTGCAATTTTCTACCATGACCATGTACGCATAACACATAGTGGCGAAATTTGTCGTATGAGCAGATTAAGTCAAATGCACAATAAAGAAGATCGGCTGTTAAAAAATCATATGTCAAGGTACATGAAAAGTTGAAAACTATAGTATAAATAGGAACAGATACATAAGTTGGAAACTCATCCAAAAACAAGAAGAAGATATAAGAAATCTTTCAATACTACATCACTTACTACATACTAGTAATGGCTTCGATCAACATGAAATTCACCTTTTTCATTCTTCTTTCAGGTTTTCTTCTCATCCTTATTTCCAATTGTTAGTTTTATATGTATGTGTATAAGCACCAAAAACGTTAATCATTTACTTTCTCTGTCCATATTTTCTTTTGTAGTTTCGCTACTATTTTGAAAGTTAAACTTAACAAAAATAAACATTGCATTTCCATACTAATATCCTTACATAGGTAAAATATGTGTAATAGTGTTATATTCATTTGTAAATACTAATATATGTAATAGTAATGAAAACTCTCTATCTGATACGTATTAATGCTCAGATGCATGCATGAGAAGACGTGAAAAAATCAAAGTGAAAAGGATAAAAAAACGGCCAAGAAAAGAAAAGGAGAATTTGATTGTGTTAAACACGAAGTATTTACTTATATTCCTAATTTGATACTAAGAAGGTGTGCATGATTATATGTAAACTAACAAATATCTTTGATCATTTGGAATTGTTAGTGGTGATGCTCCAAATGGTTGCCTTTAAGGTGGAAGCTCAGTGCCTCCCATTGGATTCTCCATGTAATCCTACCACAATTCCAACGAAGTGTTGTCCTGATCTTATATGCCACCCGGCTTTGTCTGAATGTAAAGAGGGACTTTGCGAGGACCACGCTGGACATGAATGTTCTGATAAATACCCATGTTGCCCAGGAACTGGTCTTGTCTGTACAGGTGGATTTTGCCGGTAACTATGAATGCCGTCACACGATCATCATCTGTCAAGCTATATATCAACACTGTGATGCCCGATTACGACGTGATTACTACTAATTGTGTAGCTTTTGTTGCACAATAATGTTTGTAAAAGTTCCGTGTGATTATTCTTGTTATTGTGACTTTTGCTTTGTCTTGGTTGCTTGTATACTATCTCATGGTTTGGAGTGTGCTTTGAGATTTCTTTGTGTGTTTAATGTTTGATCCTTTAATACTAGCTTTTAATCAGCTAGTATTAGTGAAGGATAGGTTGTATTTGTATGTACACTCTATCAGTGTACAAGAACTAATGAAAACTCTTCTTTTTCTTGTTTACACCCTTTTCACTTTTGTTAGTTAATCAAGCAGAAATTAGATTACTCTTTTCTGTTGATTCTATTGCCTTGCAAAAATTAATTGCAAACGCTATTTCTTCTTACTTGCCAAACGAGTCTGTGAAAATCAAATTTAAAATCTTAATTGCGATGTTCTTGCTCTTGACTAATCGGGCAAGATACCTTGCATTCGAAATCATTCCACCCTATTTCATCTAGAACAGAGAACATGGCAAGATGTTAGTTATCCTCTTCATAACAAGATAAACCAGAAGAAATTTACCGCCTTTGAAATTTTGTACTTCTTCTTGAACGGTTTCGAGGGGAAGGAAGTATGTTTCAGCAGACTTGCATTTCGAATTCTGTTGTCCTTTGTTTAGTTCCTCGAAGGAAAATCGAGTGTGCTTTTTTTTTACGGAAACAAAGGGATAGGAGGAGGAAAACAGGAAGCTATCGACTGCAGAAGTATGAGAGATTTCGTCTTCAAATGTGTTGATATGAGAGAAATAATTAACAACTAACATCTGAATTTAGACACACCAAGATTAATGAAATAATATCCTTTTTATGTATCCGAATAGTTATACCGTGTAACCCAATTATATGTCTACATTTCATAGATGGTTGACATCATGAATTACGTTCCTAGAGGGAAATATTACATTCTCTGTTTTCCTTATCCTCCATTTGTTTAACATGCTTCAAAGTTTTTTCTTCGGAATATGAGGAAAATGTATTTATTCAATGAGTTCTGCGCCTTCAAAGCTTTTTATTTTGTCAGAAAATCTGTTAAATCTAATTATGAAAAAACTAGCTTCTTAAACATGTATATTGTACACCAGATTCTCTTTCCCATAAAATTGAAGAGAACATATGTAGGTCAACATATTCTAAAAGATTGGGAAAAAAGAATACAAAAACAGCTAAAACTGATCAAACTCCTAAGCTTCAAAGACATCTACCAACCTCAGTCTCCTCTAGTGTGAGGTTGGACACATCCACAGAAATGAGTCCTCTTCCGCCTGCGCGGTGTCCGAGATCCGCCATAGAGATAATCTCGTAGAAGGACACGTGCATTTCTCTCAGTTACTCGGGTTCCACCTTTGCTTACTTTATTATTGTCAAGTTTCATTAGAGAAAACTGTAACTTCTGCACTTCAATCTGTAATCTTCCGATCTTCTCTGATATCCTCCTTGCTTGCTCCAAGCATCTCCTCCTCTTCCCACTCCCACTTTCTGATGAATCAGCTGTAACTGAGCCATCAAACGACGAAGCCGTTGAAGAATTTTCAATATTCTTCATCAACTTTGCGCTGTACTCGAACAACTTTAAGATTGTATTTTCACTTTCCACAAGTTGATCTTTAACCACATCACATTCAACAGTACTCTTTCCCTTGCCAGAGGAGTATTCAGTAATTTCCAGTTTTTCCTTCAAATCTTGGACTGTAATCTGAAGGTTGGTTAGCTTTTGAACATCAGAAGCTAGCCTTTCTAGAGTCTTTCTCTTGCTATCCTCCTGCTCGGGATTTAGAGACCTCTTGGGATTTAGTTGTCGATCATCCACTCTCAATTCTTTCTCCACCATTGATTCAATTGAAGGTCTGCTACTCCTGCTCTCTTTTACAGACTCAAGGTGAGAGTAATTGTTCGGAACAATGGAACTTGTTCTGCAAGGCTTACCAACTGTGAGGTCAATGCTTCCAGCTTGATCGATGGTTTCCCATAACTCAAGAATCTGATCATCAGAACCCATAATTCTTCTGTTTTTCCCATAAGACGAACTATTATCTGATACCTGATCAAGCATGATGTCTTTCATCAGAAGCTCCTCTTCTGGGTGTACATGTGAGATATCGGGACTTGTTCTACGAGGCTTGTTTTCCTCTGGATTATGTGATACAACAGTCCGCCTACTTAATCTTCCACTCCCACGGCGTGAGCTGCTTTGAGATTTTAGTGCCTCGATTTCTCGCAAAGCTGAGTCCAGTTCAGAACGGACACCAGAGTTTTCCTCTTCCGCTTGCTGCCTCAGTTCTATAACGGCCTTTTCCACGTCTTGGATTTTAGCCTGTACGTCGTGCAAGTTGATCAACGCAGCTGGCTCGTCTTCACTCAAGTCTTGATTGCTTTTGACACCCTGATAACATGGGGGGAAAAAGTAAGCAACATCAAAGAACACAATTCATGGTACTTTTCTCCATTATTTATATGCTAAGTGATATCAAAGAATAAAAACACCAGCAAAAGGCAGATGTAAAAAGCTCCAAATGTTGCAGCAGTACAACAAAGGTTAGCAACAGAAATAGAAGTTCACAGAAGACACACCACATTCCACAAAAGCAATTAATTTGAAGCGGAATTTTCAAGAACAAAACTTCTTATCATGGAAGGTATAGATAATAAATTTAAAAAGGGGATAGATAGAAACTTGAAAGAGAGATAAGTACAGACGTGGTAAAGAACTATGTTGGAGGCAGGAGATCGTACATTGTTAGCACATAATGTGGAAAGCAAAAGATCCCAGTATCACAGTTGCAATTCATTTGTTTGCAGCAAAAAGAGAAAAAAAAGTTGTTTATCATCATTGTTAGAAACCTTAAACAACTAGGTTTGGAAAATCAGGTGGCTCTTTCAAGTTTTATCAGAGAAAAATGTAGTACCTCATTCTCCTCGTTGTCAGTTTGGTGAATCTTTCTGTGCCAATTAGCATGCTTTTCAAGTGATGCCAAGGATTCTTTCAGAGACGCAATGGCAGAGAGATCTGCTGCCAATCGAGCCTTTATTGCAGAATTTTCACCCTCTAAGGTCCCAACTCTTTCTTTCAAGTGAAAAATATCTCCACGTTTGGAGTTACTTTCTTCTTCAAGGATCTCGTATGCTTTCAGAAGCTCACAGAACTTCTCTTTGATTAATGCTTCACGTACACTGGAGCTCTGTAACTCAGTGAAGAAAGTTCCTGCAACAGTCTCCCATAGTTTGACCTCGTCTTTTCCCTTCTGCAGTTCTGAGCTCAGAACTCGTATTCTTGCTTCACTTTCTTCATGTTCCTTCTGCATTTTGCAAATCTGTGAATCTAGATTCTCGATAAGTTCATGAAGGTCTTCACATTCTTTCAATTGCTCAGCATAATTCCTGGATAATTCAAGTACTTGGATCTCCCGGTTCTCTTTCATTGACTCTACTTCCAGAAGCTCCTTTTCTTTCAAGCACAAAAGATTTTTTTCATTAGCTATTTCATCCTTCAACTTATCATTTGCAACTCTCACTTCATGAAGTTCATTCTCTGAATTCTTCAATGAGAGCTCAAAATTGATATTTTTACCCCGAGCATCTTCCAATGTCCTCTCTATAATTCTCACTTTCTCCTCAAGGATACTGTTGTCGCTGCAAAGCTTGTCGATATTCCAAGTCAACTCTATGACTTTCTTTGATTTCTCAGAGATGACTTTCTTGAAAATGAATGAAAGATTGTCCAACGCAACTACCTCCCCAACCATAGAAGAGCACTCATCTTCTAGGTTGTGCTTCTCCTCCTCTAAATCTTCAAAGGCCTTCATCAAAGATCCCTTTTCCTCAATAACCTTGCAATTTTCTTTCTGTAGATCCTCATAAGCCCCCTGTAGATTAAACAGCTTCTCGTGAAGGTCTTCTATTTCCGTGAGAAGGACCACTTCTTTCTGAGTTCCCTCCTGACTTTGAAAATCAGCTCTTCATTACTCTCCAGAAGCTTTTGTATTTCCTTCTGGAGCACAATAGCTTCCACGTTCCTGCTCTCAGCCTCCTGTCTAAGGGTGTAGATGACAGCATTTAAATCCGACACATCTTGTTTAAGCTGTGAAATCATTGCAAGAAGCACAGACTTCTCAATAACGAGTTCTTGGTTCTCATCCCAGGCTTTGTACAGAGATGCTTTAATATTAACAAGTTTTCCATGTATCATGTTGAGAACTCTTCCGTCCTCGTTGTCACAGTCATCACCTGCCTGACCAGCATCAGTTTCAAGTGCATCTAACAAATGAAAGATTCCCATCCTCAATCCTTGTACTTGACTAGACAGCACTGTAACTTCGTCCTGCTTATCAAGACTTTCCCGCTCCATTTCTGAAATAAGTTTCTCAGACAACCTGGATGCCTCGAGAAGTTTATCAGAGTACCTCAGCAATGAGGAATTCTCATCTTTCATATCGTATATACACTTTCTTAATATGAAAATCTCGAACTGAGCATTGACAGCTTTATCTAGTTCTTCTTCAAACTCCTCTCTCATGTAATCACCTGCTTCTTGTAGACGAGTAATCTGGTTTTCCAAATCAGCCATTCGGGTCTGACTCAACTGATTTGAGTTGGTGTGCTCTTGCTTCTCAGTATCTAAGCATACCTGCAATTCTTGTACCTTCTGCAGTGTGGATTCTCTCTCTTCCTCCAGACCTGTGAACCTCTGCTCTAGGTCTGTATGTCTTTTTCCCAGTTCTTCCAACGTACGGTGCGTTACTTCCAACTCAGACGCCAACAATAGTTTCTCTGTTACAAGGGCTGAATTCTGGTCATCAAGCAACTTGCATGAATCTTCCAGGTTTTTAGATTTCTCCCTCAGCATTTCAAGTTCAGCATTGGCATCAAAAAGAGAATTCTCCAAATAAGTGTTGTGTTCTGAGAGTTTCTCTATATTCTCAGTTGTAATCTGTAACTGAGATATCAGAAAACCCTTCTCAGCAACAAGTGTAGACTTCTCACCAAGAAGAAACTGGAAAGAATTCTCCAACTCCTTCACCCTCTTTCTTGCAGCTTCTAACTCAATATTCAAATTCGACAGTGAATTCCCCAGGAGTTCCTTCTCTTGAACAAGCTTTTCCATTACCTTCAGCTTCTCCTTTACAGCAGCTACCTCGGTCTCACTGTTCTGAAAACTTTCTTTGAGCTTTGAGTTCTCATCCTGCAACTCCTTAACAGAGGAGCCAAAGGATTCTGAATCAAAGCCGACTGATTCCACCTGTCTCAGCACCTCTTGGTGTCTCTGGTTCAGATTGTTTATTTCCTCCTTCAGACGTTGAAGTTCTTGCTGAAGAGCATTCCTCTGATCAAGCTGAAGCTCCAAATCCTGTTCTAGCTTTCCTTTTCCCTCCTTCAAGTCAGAAATCTGTTCTTGCATCGTTTTTATTGAAACAGCCGAGGACAAGTTAAGGTCATTGAGGCTCTTGTTTTCATCCTTTACCGTCTGGACCTCGTCTTCTAAACTCCGCTTCTGACTTTCGAGTTCCTTCAGAAGTTGAACATTCTTGTGAAGCTCAGCAGCAACAGACCTAAGCTCCTCCTGGACTTTCCCATGCAGATTCTGGAGTGACTGGAAAGCATTTTCAGCCTCCATAAAACGCATACGTTCTTCTTGCAAACACGTCCAAAGTCTACCTAATTCCTTCTGCTTCTCACATAGCTCCTGGTTCTGCATACCTGATTTCTGTTCCAATATTTCCACCTCAGACCGCAAAGACTTGTTTGACCTATCCAACAGAAAGCACTGCTCTTCGCTTCCCTTTAACTTAGCCACCCCATCTTCAACCTCAGCTTTGAGCCTTTTCGCCTCTTCTTGAATGAGATTGATTTCACCTTCTAAGGTAGCTATCCTTGCCAAACACTGCTCGTGTTTAGAAACAGAAGCTTCCTTCTCTTCGGTCAATCTGGTTATGCTTTCCCTCAGAGATTCAACTTCCTTTTCAGCTCTGTCAGCTCTTTCACTAGTCCTGCTGGCATAGTCCTCAGCTAACAATAATTTGTTCTCCAAGTTCGCTAACTTCTCCAAAGCCTCCATATACTTCGCAAGAAGAGCTTCTTTTTCATCTTTTAATCTAGAAAGCTCTTCCTTTAACACTGTACCTTCTCTTTCAGCTTTGCAAGCTCGTTCATTAAGATGTCCCGAATTCTCTTCTGCGCGAGATATGTGGCTGTCCAAGTTGGATATCCTCTCCAGACATTGTTGATACTGACACAGACTAGCTTCCTTTTCAGCTTCTACCTTCTCTAGGGATTCCTTCAAGCTTTCCACTTCAGCTTCAGCTTTGCTTGCTCGTTCATTGAATCCTTGAGATTCCTCCTTTGCCAGTGAGACTTCAGACTCCAGCTTTGACAGTCTTTCTAGAGTCTGCTGATACTGTAGTAAACCAGCTTCCTTCTCGTTTTCTAATTTGGCAAGGGCTTCTTTCAAAGCTTGAATATCAGTCTCCGACCTTCCTAATCTCTCAGATTCAGTCAAAGATCGAGTCTCAGCATGATGCTTCTTCTCCACTTCTTGAAAATTCAGGCCCTTTCTTGCCTTGCCTAGCCCATTCAGCTGCTTTGGTCCCTTTCTTGCCTCAGCTGTGAAATTCCCATCTGCTTTTAGTAAATCTGATGAAGATATACCCACTGCACCCTTCTGCAATTCATCGGGATCAATAGAAGCTCGGATAGGAGCCTGCATTTCAGGTGTACGGGGATCAGAGTCCTGTGTGCCATTGACAGGCCCATCATCAGTCATAAGAAAAGGAACTTGGTTGGGAAATGCTTCTGCCATTGTTGTATGTGCCTGGCGAATCACTCCTGTAGCATGATCATATCTTTCAGCCAAAGCACGGTATGCACGATAGAATTCCTCAACCAATTTCATAAGCTCGGGCCGTTTCTTGTAATACATTTCAGCTCGCCTAGCAAAAGAGTCTTCATCTACTTCTATGAGTTTAATCATTGTTTTTACTTTGCTATCCATATCTGCAGGAAACGAATTGCACAATTAGTGACAAGATTAAGTATCGGGATAATATGATTAAAATACTATATTCAGAGTCAAGGTCAAGTGTTGATTAATAGATAAGACTCCACACAATTGTTATTCGCGGTACGACAATCGTTAAGGTAGGCTAATTGCCGACATCTGACCTTTCTCAGATCATGATTTGTGGGCTTTTAGCAAATTAGCTGATTAGGTATGGTCCACAAATTATCATACTGTTACCCGGACTCTTCATGTTACCTCAAGTACTCTTGTCAAACCCTCGACACACCAACACGGGTATGAAACTACGACACTTCGTTTAGGATGGAATTTCATAAAATCAACGAGTCGAACACTCGGACTATTGTCTAACATGGGTACCCGAGTCCGAGTAACATATTCAATACACATGGATACATTAAAATTCAATCATAACAAGCATCACATCTAAATGAATTGAAAATGGATATCAAAAGCAACTTCAAGACACATTGGAAAATAATTCACCTGTGAGATTTTCCTGCAACCATTTAGAATTCTTAGGGCTGATATGGCTGTCCCACCACCAGGAATACATGTCTTTAGTTTTCGCCATTATTCACTCCAAAACTATCTCAATTCTCACAATGCCAGCCTGATCACACTACCTGCATCACTTAAAACACAAAATTAGGTTTTCATCCTCTTCTCACTATATATATACACCTGGAAACCATATACTACCTCCGTTTCATATTATTAGCAACGATTTAACATAAAGTGTGAGTAGGAGATGTCTAATCGTTGCAAATAATATGAAATGGAGGTAGTATAATAATCTCAACTTCTCAAATTAACAGCCAAACATAATCATCTCATCATGTATTCATGTAACACACCGATTTCCTTCCATAGCACAACAGCTAGAATCTCAAGTTAACACGCCAATTTCATGTCATCATTCAACCTAGAATTTCAGAATTCTACTTCATAATCAGATCAAACTACCAGATCAAAGCACCAGCAACCTAAAACTCAAAATTCCAAAAAAAAAAATCAAGGAGAAAAAGAAGACTTCACATGAAACAAAATTGACTGAAAATGAATCTGAACTTCAATTACAACAGTACAAACCTAAGAATCATGAAACGACAACTGACATAATTACACAAAATTCCAAAGCAAATTATAAAAACACATGAATTTTAGCTGCTCATTTCAGCAGAGTCAAACATCATCCTCTATCTCACCGGAAAACAAAAAACTCACCGGAAAATTAAACATTCAACGGAAAATCGTATAATCGCCGGAAAATTGAATACTCGCCGGAAAACTGAGTAATCGTCGGAAAATTGAAAACTCAACGGAAAATTGAGAACTCACCGGAAAACAGAAAACTCGCCGGAAAAATGAGCTGTCGGCTAAATGCTTCCGTCACCCCATTGTTGTTGGATCTGTCTCTCTATGAGTTTCTCTCTCTAGAACTCTGATTCTGTGTCTCTTTCTCTTTCCTTTTTTTCTCTCTCCTCTGATTGTGCTTTGCTTTTATTCCTTGCTTTCGACTGTTTGTTGTAAGCCTTTGGAGGGGCTGTCACGCTGAAAAAGAATTCAATTATTGTATTGATGAGTCTTTTTTTTTTTGGGTTAAGATGTTACTGTATGAACATGGGGGAAATATTGTACTATACTATATAGTATAATTGATTTTATATGGTTTTGCTGGGGTCAGTTTGAATATTGAATAGTGAAGAGTAAAGGGGAATAATTGATTATGGGGATAATTAGTTTTGGTTAGTTTTGGTAGAGTATCTGTTTATTTTAGTTAATTAATTTGGGGGGCAAATCTTGAGGGATTGTAATTTTAGGATTTAATTGAGATGAACGTTGGTAATTAGTGGGTAGATTTTATTTTTGAATTGAGAAGAACGTTGGTAATTAGTGGTTGGTAGATTTTTGAGGTTTATTTTTGAATTGAGAAGATAAGGTTTTTGTGCATTTTCTTCTTTTTTTTACTGGTACTAATAACATTTCACGTTAATTAAGAAAAAAGTGAAAAAAGTATTGGAAATAACAATAAAAATGAAAAAAAATTATAAAAATGTAAAAATAAAAAAATAAAAAAGGTTAACTAAATGGTGCTGAAATCAATAGAAACTAGCCTTATATGCACACAATGTGTGCAAAAACTATATCATAGTAGTTTTGGTATTTTGAATCAGTTTCTTTTATGTTATTTATTTATTGAGGTTGGGTGAGTGGGTAGTTATTTTTTGTGATGTAGTAGGATTGTAGGATGATTATAGATGGTTTATTTATCCAATTTTTCTCATTAATTTTTTATTTATTTTTTATGATAAATTATTTTTTTCTGTAAATTATTAATTAAACAACAAAGGGTAAATTAGGCAATATATTAAATTTGGTGTCCCACCCCTCTTCCCTTACAGTATAGAGATACATTATTGTAATCAAGTAGGTCAACCTACCATATAAGAAAAAGCTGAAGAAAAAAAAAGGAAGAAGTGTCCACATTTATTGAGATAGTATAAACTGCAAAATGTTCAATTGAGCTGGACTTTTGATGGATGCGAAGGACTAGACCATAGTTGATAGAAATTAAGTTTTTACATGTAAAAATAAGCTTTGTGTTGTAAAAAATTAATTGTAAAAAACATGTATACACATAAATAATGGGTGTTATTTGTTTAACTTATTTTAAGCAACAAAAATGAATAGATTACACATGAAAACAATAAAAAAATATTACTGGTATCATTAATTTAAATCTGTGAAAAACATACTCCCTTATTCCCATTTACAAAAAAAAAGACATTTCTCCTATCTACGGTCTCTAATAGAAACTTTAAACATACATATTCCTAATTATGTAATAATCAAAATATAAAAAGGTGAAATTTGGTGTTGACATTGTACTGATTCTAACAAGATCGAATATCACTATCATTTATATATAATAGTTAGAAATTATGGCTAAAGTTTTAGAGTTTGCTTTGGACAATACAAAAGAGAAGCTTAAACGAAAATATAGAAAATATTAATAAAGACAGAAAGAATGTTAATATTAAAAGATAATTTAAATTTAGTCATATAGAGTCATAAACCAGTAAAGTAAAAAAGAACCTTAGTGAGAAATGGTCAAGGGTTAGGTTAAGTAGCTTTAAAATGAAGAAGCTTATCTTAGATGGGATTTGTCAAAATGGTAGTTGTTTCTAGGGTTTCCAAAAGTTGACATCATAAATATGCTTATCAAGTTATCAGCAAAAATCAAGGAAGATTGTGCTTGTTTCATGAACCATAACGAATATTTTACTGCTAAACCCTTATCATTCTGATCCTTCTTCCACCGCAGCAAGATCCAGATCCTTATGTGATCAAGGAAGATTTTGGTAAATGGTATCACAGATAACAAGATGCGTACATACGTTACATTAACATGATGCCTTAATAATGTACTTTGTCTTCGTGCAATCTTCATGAAAAATAATTAGTGAAAATACAATGACTCGCAAGTATTATTAGAGCTATTACGCTATAAGTATTTTATATTCCTACCACTTCGGTAAATTAAACTGATAATAAGAATTGTAATTTTTGAAAAAAAAAAAACTCCAATGATAGTTTTAATTTTAAATGTAAAAAAATTATTCATAAATTATGCATATGTGTTATTAACTGTAAAAATCTAACGCATTGAACTTTATAGCGGCTTGGAGTAATGGATTATCTCATAATTATACAACATACTACAAGAGTACAAGGAATTTAATATAAATGACTCAACTCGATCAATACATTGTTTATATTCAATCTCGGTCAAGTTTGACTATATTGAGCTCAAAATTGGTGTTCAAGATCGATTTATCTAGGGATCATTGTGTGTTTGAGCTCGGTTTGTATTCAGCTCATTTATTAATCAAATTGAGTTCAAAATTAAGATTTTTGCTTATAAAATAGTAATTATGTTTTTTTATACCTAAGGAAGTTTTTAAAAAGCTTATATACAAACTTACATGATAAACTACATTGGGCTTACACACCTAGCCATGAACTGGATAAGAGTCTTACCACACATAAGCGAACCCATATGAGGTTTCATCCTAAACTCCATTGGTGATAGTGGTGTAGCCCATTAGACATATACGTCAATCAACAATCCCCTCCTTCTTCGATGTGATATCACAAGTGGGTCTTCTCGTTAACAATCCCCCTCACTTGTGAGCCCATGTTCAACTTGCAATCTGGATTGGTCACAAATATCCTCGTTGGGCTTGCTTTCTGGACTTCCAACATGAGGTCAAATAACCCCTACTTGGGGCAATCACAATTTTGTTGGTCCACCTGCTCCAAACAGTTATTCAAATTCTCTCCAGTTGCATTGTTCAAATTTTGGGCCGTCATTACTTAGGGACTGATAATGGCCCAGGATCATCGGCTGTAAATTGTAATACCATAGGTTAGCTTTATCAGACCTACACATCTAAGCCTATACAAGAGGAGAGTCTGACATTACATAAGTCTAGTGAAATTCTATTCTAAAACCAATCTATATACTATAAAGGAAGAAGGGAGGATGGACACCTAAAATAAGAAAAGAAAACAAATCACGAAAGTCGAAGCTCATTTAATTAAGGAAGTTAATTTTTTTTCAATTTTCAAAATTTTCAATCTTAGTCATCATTTAATTCATTTTTACGCGATAAAGCACCAAATATTATTATTATAATTGATTCATTTTATCTCTCATACTCAATCTCCCTTTCTCACTCAAAAGACATCTTCCAATAATCTCTTGGTAAGCCTTAAAATGCATGCGATGCGTGCGAAATCATAGAATGTCCTATGAATAAATATAACACTTATGAGAAGGGAGAAGAAAAAGAAGACATGGGAAAAACGCATAATTTGGATTAGAGTGTTTTTGTATATCTTTCAAAAATAAAAATTATAGAAACATAGAGAGAGAATTTTGTCATTTGATTAGTTTTTTTTTAAAAAAAGAATAATGTTGCTTTTTGGTGTCCACCTCCTCTTCCCCAATAAAATAGAGATGTACAATTAATCTTTTCGTAAGATAGTTTGGTAAGACTTTTTGTCTTTTTAGCGTTTATTTTCAGATCATTATTGTTAATCTATTTTCTAAAATTATCACTCATTTTTTATTTTATTCTCTAAAATTATCACTCATTTTTTATTTTATTCTCTAAAATTATCACTCATTTTTTATATTATTTTACATCTCTAAATTCTTTTGAGATTACAATTACATCCTTTAAAGTAACAAAATAACTAAATATTAACTATTATTTTCTAAATAAACAAGAAAAAATATATACACTTCACTAGAGAAATTATAATGTAAGTTTTCCAAAATTCCTACATATTACTCTTTTGCACGCATCGCGTGCATATGAGACTAGTTGATGTTAGGTAGAGTAGCCCATTAGACATATATGTGAATCATCCTCCCCCTCCTTTTTCGATGTGGGATTACAAGTGGGTATTCTCGGTAACAGTTTATATCCGATATAAATCTTATAATTTATTATGTATTTATACCTAGGAAATATATACAACATACAAGAAAGTATGGGATGTGGTTGTAGAAAAAGATACCAAAATATATATCTGATATGAAAATCAAAGTTTGTATATGAATAATTCCAAATACTCTTTCTATACAACATTTAGTTCATGTGACAATGTAACAATTTCGCAAATTCGAAAAAATTACGGGGAATTTTAGGAAAGTCTTGTTTGGTATAAGAGGTTTGAGCTAGATTAAAGGATTGAACCTAAATTACAGTTTTGACTTTCCAATCCTCTATTAGGAGTGTTTATACATAAGCAGATTAAAAGAGAGGATTAACCTCAAAACCCTATTTTTTTGCTTGGGAGTTTTTGAGCTGCAAATTATAAAAGACTATTATACCCTTAGATTGTTTGCCTCCGTACCATTTTGTCCTTATATGTTTTTTACTGAAAAGCAGCTATTAACTATCAGTTTATCTTACCAAACACTTTGATAAAAAATAATTAGTATAAATAATTAATTAAATCAACTAATTTTACTATTTAGTTAAACGAGTTCAGATATCAACTATCCATTGTACCGCATATGCTATCAACTGAGCACCAAAGACGGCCAGAATTTTTAAAAAGAACAAAAGGAATATTACAAAGAGATTTATTTTTTGAGAAGAGGGTCTAAGCAAATTTAATAAACGCAAACTTTCGAGAAAGGTCTCCGTCACTCCGTGGACGGTGGAGACTGCACACAGTTACCCATTCTTCACCAGGCAAGTGGAACGCAAGGATTCCTCTTTCAGTCTTTCTACAATTTGGATCAAGTTTCTACTCCATCCTTTCTTTTTTTTATTTGAAAAAGATAAATTTCATTTTTAGTATCTTTAAGCGTAGTGTTGTAACATATTAGAAGAGGACACGTGGCCCAGTTAAAGACTGCCACGTGGCCCAATGGATTGGTGTCACGTGGCTCGCCCCCTCATTTACACTTGGCAGCATGTTAGAGGGGAACTAATGATGTCACCAAAACTGTAAACAAGAGGTCTAATTATTCCCTAAAGGAAGGAATAATCAGCCCAAATCCCCTAAAGAGGAAGAATGTGATTGGATAAAGGGCTCAGGACAATCAGACCATGACAAGTGCCGCTCTCCCATTGCCCGACCAATCACATCTCTCCATTCTAGGGTGCTCCTTTCTATACATAGATAGTATAAATAGTTCCTCATAATCAGGTAAAAAATACACAATCACTCTCTTAATCTTAAACTTACTTTGTCAAATTTCATACCCAGATTTTATCTATTGAATACTGACTTAAGCATCGGAGAGGAAATCAAACCCAAACCTCCGGTTTGGTTTTCCCCTTTTTTGCAGGTTCGGGAACGAAGCAACATCTCTGCACAAGCCTCCCAATATTATCAACCCTACACCTGTCCACCATCTGGACTAACACCGTTTACAACAAAGTTTACATAAAACACGTAGGATTAAAAATAAGCTTCTTTCGTTTATTTTTAATTGTTACGTTTATATTTTTAAAATATTTTTTAAAATTGTTACACTCGTACTTTTACTATCTTCAAATTTTCACATACTTATATTCCAATTTCCCATACTTATGGAACTCACATGTCCTTTTTTCCCATTAAACGTCCAAATACCCAACTACTTGTCATCAACTTTTTGTTTTTTATTTTATAACATTTTGTCTCATACTTTATTTATTCATCGAACAATCATATTTTTGTGGTAGTATTTCATAAATTTCTTGGTTATCCTATAAAGTAAACCGTAACAATTAAAACAAATGGAGGTAGTATGTTTTTGTTACCTCTCGGAATAGACTTGGTGCTTGGTTGAGGTGCGATAATATGATAGTGATGAATGGTTAAAAATTTAGGGCACATTCTTTCCGCATTATTTTCTGAACTTTGCTAACTTTGCTGGAACTTATCTAAACTTATTGAAATTTGTGAGAACTTATTGAAACTTATTGGAGTTTATCTAAATTGATTATTGATGTAATTAGACCTAATTTTCTTTTAAGGTGAAGAGGACTGGACACACCTTTAAATGTAATTTTCAGAATCAAGTCTCTTGTCAAGATCAATGATAGAGTAATAATGGTTGCATATTCTCATATATCTCTTTTATTTTGACAAAATTACAACTTTATTAGTTTAGAATTAATTTATGATTTACAAAAACAAGGTGATTCAACGTCATGATAGAGTAATAATGGTTGCATCATACTAACATTTATGAAGAAAAACATATACCTTGGTATATATGTTCCATTACCATTACGCATTTATAAATTATAGGTATTAGCATGAGACTTATTTACATCATTAGTTATAAATTTATTAACTTTATCACGATTCGTTACCAACTACTAATAAACAGGGCATAGGTTAGTAATAATCATGTCAGAAAAAGTGAAAATAATTGCATTTATTATTTTTGGGACATCGCTTATATGATAACATTTTATGCCTTTTCTCTATATCTTTACGAGTGTTATCAACTTTCAATAGTGAAGTTTGATGGATCCAAAATTTTGAAGTTGAGACGTCGACAATAAAAAATGACATAACTTTAGAGTTTACGGTATCAGTCAACATATAATTAATTTATGAATTACAAAGACAAAGTGTTTCAACGTCTTTTATTGTAGTCTCAATTGACGCCTCTTACACTTTTATAGGCATGCCATTCATCTTCTAAGTTGCCTAATTTAAGAGCAGTCATAAATCTCTAGTGATACCTAAAACATACAATTTGATGTTTTTATAGTGTTATTGTAGGTCATATAGTGTTATTATAGCCTGTATGTACCATATAATGTTGGAAAGTCCTCTTTAATTCTCTATTCTAACTTTAGTTTTATAAACACTAAATCTTAAACAAAAAATACTACATAAAACCTACAATAAAAGGGTGGAAAGGTAAATACTCACCAATTTGGTGTAAATAATGATCATATAAAATTGACGACGGACAATTATCAGTATGTCTTGACTAATTATACGATAAACATACACTCAATGTAGTCATGTAGAGCCATATATATCACTATCACCAGGTCAGTTTTTGGTTGTTAGGTAGCAAATTAGCATATTAGAAAAGGAATAAAAGAGTGGATGAGATGAGATACTAAAAAGGACTTTGGTCGGCGCAATTTGGTTTTGGAGCAGGCATATCAAATGGAAACAATAGTGTAACCAAAAGCCAAAATTAAAAAGTTGAGTGACTTCTACGATTCCTAGGGTCCAACTTGGTTTTGTTAGGACTTGTAGCTTATTAGGTCCATCTAATGTCTTATTAATTTAGCTATTTTTCATCATATATATGTTTTACTCCCTCCATTCCAATTTAACTGCAACATTCGACTAAAAAGTAGAGTACTTATTTGGTCAAATGTTACAGTTAAATTGAGACAGAGGGAGTATAACTTTTGAACTTTCATTTTACATAAAGTTGATCTATATATCATACTGATTATAGCTTTAGTACAAAGATGTCGCTAAAACATTATACAGTGAAATATTTAAGTATGTATTGTTTATTGGGTGTTATCTATACTAGGTTATGGCAAATTCTTTGCCTTTTTTATATGAAAAACATTTTATAACAATCTATATCAAACATACTCATGATGCTAGGCCGATCCACCCTCACCATGTTATCTACTACCCAACCTAGCCCAACCTCCTCTTTTGCCTTTACGGGTTGCCCACCTATCGCCCGTCTCTACTACTCCTTCCCCCCTTGTACCGCAACCACCACTACCACCCCTTCTCCTTCCATTTAATAAGTATAAACAAAGAAATATCAACATTATTGAACACATTTAATATGACACCATTTATATAGACTCTTGAATGTGGACCTAAGAAAAATTATATATATATATATCATATATATCATAATTACCTTTGCAAATCTTATTAGTCATACCCCCATGCATATATATAGATATGCATTTCCGTACATTAACATTACACAATCTACTAATAATAAAGTAATAGAGACCACGCATAAGAATTCTTAGTTATTACATTCATATAATTCACACCAATAAGTGACATGTGATCCGCACCGGGTATAGCTTATTATTGTATGAGAGCTTTAAATATTTAATATGGAATCTCATTGTCAATTTTATGGTTTGGTGTGTGCAAATTGGTTGATGATAGGTGTCACCACGTAGACTTAGGGAGAAGTTAATATTGCTTTGTCACCTCTACTTTAATTAATACTTTAATGTCAACATATACCTACGGAAAGCAAAGTCTAAGCTCTCCATTATTATGCAATATTTCCATCCACTTCTTTTTATTTTGGCAAAAATTTCTTCATATTCCTTTCTCTTATAATTCTACACTTGTTTTCTTTGAATGCAAATCAAATTTGAAGGGTAAATAACGTGGCCATGTTGCCTGAGCTATATAGTCTTTTATAACATTAACTTCGAAAAATAAATAAAAAAAGAGTTATGATCACGAGAAGCATAAGAAGGAGTAGGATCCAATACCATGATTATAGATAATAAGCGGCCCGATTGACCTATGAGGCTATGATCAAACTTAACAAGTTAATTACTCGTGTTTTATCCTATGTTTAGAAATTATGGATAGTGCGGCATAGTATTAGTGTAATAGAAATAGGACGAGGAACTTCCCTAATGACTAACAAATTATTAAAAATTGTTTTCTTAGTTTTATGTCAAATTTTCCTAAACTTTTTATGGTCAAATTGCTACTCATATATTAACTCATTACATGTGAGGTAATTCATTATTATACTTTTAAAATATATATGATACGTCAAGAAATGACGTCGAATATCAAGTAGATGTTGGTTCCTCGGAAACTTATTCTCACTTGTTTTCAACCTGACTACTTTAATTTTTTGATCTCCCTTACAAAGTTATATGTGCACGTAAAAATTTGTTGCATTAGCATTATTTAAAAACGAACCAACTAATAATATTGTTTTGGCCCTTTAAACTGAAGTGATAAAACATCTATTTGTCAAGTAATAATAACATAAATAGTTTAACTGATATTCCATATCAATATAGAATGTAGTGAGACAATGAGTAATATCTATATTATATATAATTACATGTAATCTATAATAGGCAGGTTAATTTTAAATTGAGACAAAAGTTTGAAGGATGCATGCAACATGCAACATGTACCATGGAAGCATTGTTATCAAGCAAGTTAGTGTGGTCAATAATAATATACTGAAGGAATATGTCCTTAGACAATTTCCGCAATTACTAAATATAAATGGGATTGTATTTATGGAGATAATATAGTTAATTATTTTAGTAACCGTATTTGCTTGCTAGAGAATAAATTACGGTTTGTAGACAAATTGGTTTGGGCCTACAACTAAGTTAATTAATCCTATGAGGTCACACAGAGTAACACTGATTAATAAATAAATTATAAGCCCATAAAGGCTTATAAGGGCCAGGCCACTATTAGGGTGATTAGGGTTTTAGTTTGTTCCTTTCCTCTTAACCTAATCTCTATTTATTATATATAGATATAATAAGAAGAGAGATGGAGAAATTCAGTTAGTCAGTAACTTGACACAAAAGAGAGAAAAAGAGAAACCCTTCTCCCTCTTTAGTCTAGGCGCCTATCCCATCAAAAGTAAGAGAGTGAATAGTTCATACTCTTCCGTTCTAGCAGACGTGGGTATTAATCGGTGTTCGTGGACTAAATAGAGGAATTACAAGTGTAGTTCTTTATCTCTAAAGTATTAGATCTGTGATAATACTTTGCAGTATTCAAACCCTACATACCTGTTCAAGTCGTGAATAAAAGGTTTGTGTATTCTCTTTTCTATGTATCGATTCATATATTGTTATGCATGCGATTCTGTTATAGATGTTAGGAAATTGTTTCCTGAAATTCCGCTATTCGCATCTATGAATTCCTTCAGTGGTATCAGTTTTAGCCTCTTGCATAATTTTATATGATCAAGTTCATAATTTTAATTCAATTCAGGGAATATTTTTAATATGTGTTAATTTGCAAGATTAATATGTTGATATTAATACTTGAAAAGCATAAAATTATGAATTTTATGTTAAAAATTGCCCAAAAATAAATTGTTTTTGGTTTAATTTACTGAAATTTAAATCGAAAAATATTGGTTTTGTTCGACCTAGGTTGGTCGAAATTCTTGCTCCCACAATCTGCAATTCAATGAGTTTATTTTGTGAAATTAAATTAGGGTTTTGTTTTGTCTTGATTTGAATTGCAAATTGAAAATTTTAATCTTGATTTTCGTTTTGAAATCACATAGTTTGATTCGAAAATTTCAGAACCCTAATTTTTTCCCCAAAATCATTTTGTGGGTAATATTTCTGCAATTGAGTTGTATTTTGTCAAGAAAATTGTGTTTAAATGCCTTTTGTAGGTTTAAATCACAAAAGGAACACCAAAATTTATTGTTTTAGACCGAAATTCACTCGAAAATTGCCCTAATTTCACTCGAAAAGTTCGACCAAAATGGGTGTATTTCGCGGTGGCTTTGTCGGTGGTGACTGGGTCACGGGCGGCGGTGAGTCGTCGGTGTTCTTTCCCCACGGCGGCCGGCCAGCGGGGCACTGCGTGGTGCTGCAGTTTACAGCCTGCGTGGTGGTGTGCTGGTCGAAAAAAGGTTGCTGGCTGCGTGGTACTGTTACGCGGGCCAGCAGCTGGGCTGGGCTGGGCTGCGGGTCTCCGGCCGGGCCTAGCTCAGTCCATCTATTTTTTTGTTTTGTTTTTTGATTAATGGTGATTTAAATTCTGATTTATTCATTTTCTTTGGGCAAAAGTTATATATTATCAATTATGCAAATTAATATTAATGGAGATTAATATCATATTAAAGGTGTAATTGAATTAAAAGAATGAAAGTTTCCTTATTAGTTATATTCTTAAATTTGTTAAGATGGCTAATTTTAGGAAAATTATTAATTCGATTAATGTTTCCTAAATATATATTTTTTTAACTTAAAGTTGTTAAGTTTTAAAAATTATAATGAAAATTTTTATTTGCTCATTAATCGTTAATAGAGTAAATAAATTTTGTATTTATATAATTGTGTTATTTTTACTTGCATTTTATTTTCTAAATAAATGCGTGAATGTTTTATATATTTTTGGAAATATTTGTTATTTACCCATTAAACGTTAATGGAGTAAATAAGTTATGATTTATAATATGATGATATTATATTTCTTTCATGAATGCATATAATATGTCTGATATTATATTGCGTCGATATCTTTTATAATATGTTGATATTATAATTTTGCTTAGATGTATATTATAATATGTTTGATATTATATTTGCACAATCGTGACTGGTATGGCCCAAATTAGGATAGAAAATACGATCTGTGCATCGTTATGTATTTTTGTAATTAAAATACGATCTGCGTGTCGTTTGTATTTTTGTAATTTAAATTCTTTGCTTAGAATAATTTAAATGAAGATCAAGATTGAAGTTCCATGGAGAATCAAGGATGGAGATCCAAGAAAGTCCCAATGGAGGATTCATGAAGATTAGATTTTCAAGATTTAGGGGCCATACTAGGATCGCATTTTAAGTTCATCTTTGATTGCTTATGCATTTAATTTCATTTAAATGTCCGCTCAAGTTTATGTGTGGTTATTTATGTAATGTGTTCACCTTTTTATATAACCAACATAATAAACTTGAGTCCCCAAGGGTGATATTGAGTTTAAATGCTTTTCCAAACAACACCTATAAAGCCTTAGATCATGAGTAATAGGTTCTGCCAAAGCAGGGTGTTGCTCATAATTCCGAGGATAGTAGGGTAGGTTTTTTTGAAACTTACATGTTAATGTTTGGTTTGACTCAACAAAATCATCAAAAGATAAAGTTTTGGGTTTTGAAGCAGTGAGATAGGAGTTTATAAAGAGTTATTAACCTATCTACCAAGAATTATAAATTGTTATAATTAGTAAAGTGGTTTACTTACCTCTATCACTATCTTTAAAGGCAGGGCCAAAGTCCGTTTAATTTTAGTGGGAGGGGATCTTGGTTATTTCTTTATTCAATATGGGGTTTTATATTTTGAATAAAGTATTAATAGTTGTTTAAATTTGTTTAAATAACCATCATTGATAAACCTTTTTGATTGAATGCTTGTTTACTATTTTTTGTAGTCATGTCTAACAACAACAACAACCACTCTGGCTATAATTTGCGCTTTATTCTTGCAAAAGAAAAACTCAACCAAGAGAACTTCCTAGACTGGGAGAGAAATCTGAGAATAGTTCTCAGAAATGAACGGAGAGAAACTGTTCTTGAAACTCCTATTCCTGAACTTCCCGAGAATTCTCGCCAAGCTGATAGGATAGCTAGGCAAATACTCATAAACAAATCTGTGCCTGTCACATGTTTGATGCTTGCATGTATGGAACCTGACTTTCAAAAACGTTTTGAAGGAATGGATGCCTATACAATAATCCAACAGTTGCGAACCTTTTTTCAAAAGCATCCTAGGTTGGAGAGGTTCAAAGTGAACCGCAAGCTTCTTGAGTGTAAAATGGAGAAAGGGAAATCAGTTGGTCCCCATGTGTTCAAAATGATTAGTCATTTTGAGCATATGACCAAGTTGGGATTTTCCTATCCCCAAGAGATAGCAATTGATATGATCATCAATTCACTCACTGATGCATATAAGAACTTTAGTTTGAACTTCTATATGCAAGGAGGAGAAATGACCATACAAGAGTTGCATGGTATACTGATTCAGGCTGAAAGGAGCTTGCCCACTGAGCCCATAAAAGAGCATAAGGATGTTTTGATGGTGCAAAAGGGCAAGGGGGTCAAGAAGCACAGAGTTCCGTCTAAGAAGGGTAAGGGCAAAGGCAAACAAGTTGCTGAGCCCAACACTTCTGAGGAGCCAAAGGCAACACCTAAAGCCATAGTAGCAATACATGAGTGCTACTATTGTCACAAGGTGGGTCATAGTAAGAGGAACTGCCCTAAGTATCTGGAGTACAAGAGGACTAGAGCTTCTTCTTCAGGTATTTATGTTATAGAGATAACTTAAACTACTTTTGAATCATGGGTATTTGATACTAGATGTAGTTCTCACATTATCTGTAATGTGCATGATCTAAAAAGAAGTAGGAGACACGCTTAATGGAGAGGTAGAATTGCAAGTTGGCAATGGAGCTCGAGTTGCCGCCTAGGCAGTGGGAGTCTTCAGTCTATCTTTACATTATAAATTTATTTTGAGACTTAATAATTGTTGTTATGTTTTAAAATATTGCTGAACATTATTTCAGTTTCTGTTTTGGATTCTGAAGTTTTCTCAATAAAGAAGAATTGTTTTTCTCCTTATTTGAATGATATGTTCCGTATCTCTACTAAGTTATCAAATGGTTTGTATGTTCCACAAACACACATCTATAAAAATAGCGAGAAACATAAGTCAAATGAATTAAACCCAGTACACCTATGACATTGTCGATTAGACTACATAAGCACAAAACGAATTGAGAAATTACATAAAGATGGAGTTCTCAAATCATTTGATTTTGAATCATCTGATGTGTGAGTTTTGCTTAATGGGAGAAATGACAAAGTCTCTTTTCACTAGTTCGAGTGAAAGGGCCAATGACCTCTTCGCCCTCATACATACGGATGTGTATGGACCTAAGAATACATTGGCTAGGGGAGGGTAAGTTACTTAATTACTTTTACTGATGATGTAAGCACATATTGATATGTTTACCTCACGCGGCATAAGTTGGAGGCCTTTGAAAAATTCAAAGAATTCCAAATAAAGTACAAAACCGACTTGGCAAGAAGATTAAATCTTTATGATCAAGTCATGGAGGGGATATCTGAGTCAAAAGTTCGGTGATCATTTGAAAGATTGTGGAATATTTTCACAATGAACTTCAACAGGAAATTCCACAATTCAGTGGTGTTTCCGAGAGAAGGAATCGCACCCTATTAGATATGGTACGATTCATGATGAGTCTTGCTGATCTCTCTATATTTCTTTTGGGATTTTCTCTTGATACAATTGCGCTTACACTCAATAAGACTCCATAAAAGCAGTAGATCAGACTCCATATGACATATGGTCAGAAGCGTTCCTAAAATGTCTTTTCTAAGGGTTAAGGGTGTGAAGTTTATGTAAAACGTTTACTATCTGATAAATTAGCACCCAAATCTAAAAAGTGTTTCTTTGTGGGATATCCCAAAGAGACCTAGGGATATTATTTTTACCACCGTAGCGAAAACAAATTGTTTGTTGCTCGCTGTGGTGTCTTCCTTGAAAATAAGTTTATTTCCAAGAAGACAAGTGGGAGAAATGTATATATCTCGAAGAAATTCGAGATGAGCAACAAATGGGTAACAAATGGGTGAGGTTAACACCTCATTAGAGGCGGCCCAACATGAAAATGTTGGAGGGGTAGTGAATCCTATCCACGAACCTACTACCATCCCACTTGGATCGAATCCATGCGAAGCTTCTGAGTCTAACGACCGAGAATCTTCTTCTGTTGTTCCCCTACGTAGATCTCATAGGATCACCATTCCATCAAGAAAATATGTTGATTTTCTTTCGACGGAAAGTTCTAAAATAACGATTTTAGTAAGTTGTGAGCCTATCAGCTACAAAGATGCTTTGGAGGGCCAGGACTCCTAGAAATGGCGTGAAGCCATGAGATCCGAAATGGAATCTATGTCTGAAAATCAAGTATGGGACTTGGTTGATTTGCCTGATGGCGTGAGACCCATTGGAAGCAAATGGATTTTCAATTTGAAAACAGACAAAGACTGAAACATTAGTGTTTTCAAAGCTACGATAGTGGCAAAAGGTTTCTGTCATATTCATGGTATAAACTATGAATTTAACCTTTCCCCAGTAGCCATCCATTAGGATAATCCTTGCAATTGCCGCATTTCATGCATATGAAATACGACAAATGGATGTAAAAACCGCTTTCTTGAACGGGTTCTTGAAAGAGGATGTGTATATGACACGACCTCAAGGCTTTGAACATCCAGCAAATTCAGGGAAGGTATGCAAGCTTAAGAAATTCATTTATGGATTGAAGCAAGCATACAGGAGTTAGAACCTCAGATTTGATGAGGCAATCAAAAGTTTGGTTTCCTCATAAATGAAGAGAAATCTTGTGTATACAAGATATTGAGTGGGAGTAATATAACAATTTTAGTCTTGTATGTGGAAGACATACTTCTCATAGGAAATGATAAAGTCGTGCTTGAGTCAGTCAAAGGATGGCTTCAAAATCGTTTATCTATGAAAGACTTAGGATAGGCAGAGCATATTTTGGGAATAAAGATCTATAGAGATAGATCTAAAAGGCTGATTGAACTTAGTCAAGGAACTAATATAGATAAGGTTCTTGCTAGGTTCAAGCTGGAAAACTCTAAGAGAGATTTCAATCCCATGAAACATGGCATATCACTTGGCAAGACTCCGTGTCCTTCGACACCTGATGAAGTCAAGAGAATAAGTAATGTTCCCTATGCTTCTGCATTAAGTTCCATTATGTATGCATGCTATGTTTTGCACTCACCCAGATGTTGCCTATACTATGAGTAAATGCAACATATACCAGTCTTATCCAGGTTACGTGCACTAGATGAGTGCAAAGAATATCCTTGTGTACTTACGAAGAACTGAGGATCATTGATTGGTATATGGTGGAGAAATTGAGTTTGTTATTGATGATAGGCATATACGAATTACCAAGGTGACAAAGATGATTTCCGATCTCCATCTGGTTTCATTCTTTGTCCCAATGGAGAAGTTATGAGCTGTAAGAGTTCTATACAGAATAAGCAAGATTCATATTGATGAAAATGTGGGACATCCGCAGACTAAACCTGTTGCTCGACCTAAGCATGAAGGTCATACTAGGTCTATGGGCTTAAGCATATAAAAGAATGGCTTTATAATGCTTACTTTATGTTTGCATTTGTAAAGACATTGATTATGCTTGGAATTGTTTATCAATAAAAATCTACATTCTTATTTAATTTGTTTAGTATTAAATAAGATGTCCAAATAAATTGTGTTTTGAAATAGGATCATCATAAACGTTGTGATGAATGGAACCCTATATAGTGAACAAAAACCACAGTTTATAATACGTCCCTAGTCTAAGGCACTGAATTGGACATAAGTGACTTGTTAAAAGACTAGCATAATGTTAATTGATAGCGCAGTTCCTTGGGCTATAGAGACATAGGGATGTCAAATTAACAAATATGGATGTATGATTGATACATTGAGACTTGACCTAATTAGATTCTAATAGTAGAATCGAAATGTCTATATTTAATAGATTCCTTGGACATGAGTATGTCTTAATAACCATGATATGATTAGTTTAGCTTTGACATTGTTAAACACCGTGCCGTAAAAGGAGGTTATAAAGGCAATGCTCAGGTTGGCTAAGAATTGAGTGGGAGTTATGGTCATACAAGATTGAATAAGTCCTCCTATTTGATAGGAATGGTGCATGGGCCTCTTGATGAGGGAGAATTGTAAAAACGCATGGCCATGCTAAAATGAGATTAAAGAGTTGATCTTCAGTTGAACAATTCAACCTCGGTGATCAAGAAACATATTTGAGTATATAACATCGTGTTATCAAATTTGGCATTAAGAGACTTAAGGAATTTAATATTGCGTACTTGTCTTACGGACAAGTGGGAGATTGAAGGAATATGTCCTTAGACAATTTTCGCAATTACTAAATATAAATGGGATTGTATTTATGGAGATAATATAGTTAATTATTTTAGTAACCGTATTTGCTTGCTAGAGAATAAATTACGGTTTGTAGACAAATTGGTTTGGGCCTACAACTAAGTTAATTAATCCTATGAGGTCACACAGAGTAACACTGATTAATAAATAAATTATAAGCCCATAAAGGCTTATAAGGGCCAGGCCACTATTAGGGTGATTAGGGTTTTAGTTTGTTCCTTTCCTCTTAACCTAATCTCTATTTATTATATATAGATATAATAAGAAGAGAGATGGAGAAATTCAGTTAGTCAGTAACTTGACACAAAAGAGAGAAAAAGAGAAACCCTTCTCCCTCTTTAGTCTAGGCGCCTATCCCATCAAAAGTAAGAGAGTGAATAGTTCATACTCTTCCGTTCTAGCAAACGTGGGTATTAATCGGTGTTCGTGGACTAAATAGAGGAATTACAAGTGTAGTTCTTTATCTCTAAAGTATTAGATCTGTGATAATACTTTGCAGTATTCAAACCCTACATACCTGTTCAAGTCGTGAATAAAAGGTTTGTGTATTCTCTTTTCTATGTATCGATTCATATATTGTTATGCATGCGATTCTGTTATAGATGTTAGGAAATTGTTTCCTGAAATTCCGCTATTCGCATCTATGAATTCCTTCATATACAACATGCAATTTTTTTATCTTTACTATGAACAACAACCAATAATAATAAAATAAGATCTATTGCTTTATTCATACTTTTTTTCTTCTCTAAAACTCTATTAAAAATTGCATTTTATATTGGATTGAACTCGTCCTTATCTCATTATTTTGTGTCTTTTAAAGGCCCCAAATATCATATGCATCCAAATATTAATACCATACCCATCTCTTAAACTTTACTCAACTTTTTATTACCCGTATAATAATATACCACGCTCTATCGTCTATACTAGCCCTAACAAATAAAGATATCTACATTTAAATTTAGTATAATCTTCATCTCCCTTACCTCTAATTCTTTTTTAAGGACACTACCAACAACGACAACAATTCAACCCTATCCTTCTAACAAATTTACCTCTCCTTAGCTTTATTTTGGTAAGTGTACGTTGCCATATATCAATAATTTTAAGACAAAAAGCCTAATTATATTAGTGGTGCATGGCAATACCTATGATTTGAAATGGCCTACACTCTTCATTGCTAGACAAAGGACAGTGAACATATATGGTCATGGGTCCCTCTTCTTCATGCTTTTGTTGATCTCAAAATGAATGGAGATTCAATATTTGGTTGGTTGTGGGAGTTAAAAGTGAAGGAACAAATAATGGAGATGAGAGAGCTAAACAAAAGCAAAGCTCATGTTCTGTAAAATTTGCCATTATGTTGTTGCTTTGCTTCGTTAAAAGTCGTAGCATTCAGTTTTAGGCCCACCTCCAACAACCAATAAAAGCTCTTTGCCCCATATGTGTCCTTTTAAGCATGGTGAAATTTTGTTTCTGTTTAGCCCTAGAGCCCCTAGTGTTATGGCACTCATGGAAGAAGTGTCGTCTCGGTAATTTATTGCCAATACGGCAATACACTGTCCATGTCATTAATAGAAGAAACGAGATAAGGAAGAAGAGGTGTATATGGTTGTGTTGCCTATGTAGTTGTACCGAATTGGACGTTAGACAATAAGAGTTAACAGTTTACTAAGAAACTTCATCTTACTAATCTAAAGAAAAGAAAATTCTCTTTAAATACTCCTAGAAGACAAATCCTCCATATATCTCTCATGACTTAAAAAGACAAAGGAAACATCATTAATTAAACTTTTGAGTTTTGAGCAATGAACTGAAAAGCCATAATTTAAGATTGTTTTACTTGATAAGATTATAAATTTAATCTAGTATACTATCTAAGTAGTTATCGAACATCCTCAAACTATCGAAGTTTAGCAAAGATCCGCCCCCTCCTTCTCTCTCTCAAAATTTTGTTGATGGTAAGCCCCTATTCTAATCTATTTCTCAGTTCTAGTATTATAGTCAATAAAGTACACCCTTATGGTGTGCGTTTTCAGTCCCCTCTTGTAGGGTTTTACAGTCTACTTTTTGTGAGTTTTCAATCCCCTTTTATAAGTTTTCCAATCTAATTGATATTGTAATTTTAGTCAGATGTTTTTTGCTAAAGGTTTGTCATGCGTTGCTGTGATGGATTGTAGCAATTTGTCTGCTTTCTTCACAACCAAGTCAAGATGGTCTTTCTTCAAGGCGTTGTCAAACGACAGATCCACTCAAAAGCTATACTGAGATAGCGAGAGTTATATGTGCCGAATTGTTACATCTTTGGTTTAGGATCATTAGTTATGAAGAAAAATATTATTGTTTAGTTTTGTTAGATTGCTTTCGTTTAATATTTGATATCTATAGTAAGTGCCGTTTAGCTTTCAATTAATGAAATCATCTTTCTCTCTCTCAAAAAAAGGAAAATTACCAATGATGTCTTGACCTAGTGTTTAAAACCAATGTCTTGTGTATGATAGTTCACTTGTTCAAATTTCTCTGTCCCATATGTAATATACTTTCCTTGTGGCTCATTCACAACAAAAAAATTGGAAGCTTCTACTTGATATATTAAGGCCCTGTTTGGTTCAAAATGTTGGAATGGAATTATGGGGATGACAACCCTAAGGGTATGGATTGATAATCCATTGTTTTTCAAAAGTTGTTTGGTACATTTAAAAGTATGGATTTTGATAGTATTAATGAATTGGGAAGGAATGAAATCTCAATCTTTAGGGGGGTGGTGGGTATGAGATTGAAGGGGATAAGAAACCATTGGGTATGGAATTCCATATCCAAATGACCCCAACCAAACAACAATCACATCATTAATAGTATCACATCCATTCCATTCCATCATAAAACCATGAACCAAAACACATCCTAAGATCTTTAAGGTATATTTTAGCATTAAGTTGATAAAAAAAACATTTTATTAGGCAAAAGTATAATAATTTATCGTGAGATTGATATATAAGGGAATATCTCCTCAATCTTTAATACTATTGATAACTTTAACATCCTATGATAAACTAATGTTGATATGTTTCCCCTGAAGACATGTAAGTTAATACTCCATCCGTCTCACAATCTTTTTTCTGTTTCTCATTTTTTTCTAAAATTAATGTTTGTAGGATGTGGTTCCAAAAAAGTGCGAAAAGTATTCATGACAAATTTAAAAAAAGAAAAATTGTGGTCCAAATTTGGATGTTGTACTTGCATTATTCATTGTGGTCCCTATTGTTCCATAAATCAAGGGCAAAATTGAAAAGATATATATCTAATGAGGACAAAATGGGAATAGATGTTGCTAAATGAGGGTCTTTTGCGAAAATAAATACACTATATAAATGAAAAGTTCAGAAATGAGACGAACATTTTAGGACACCCAAAAAAAAATACGGGAAAAAGACTATGGAACAGAGGGAGTAGTAGTATATGATCAATAAGTTAATACTTCCTCCGTTTTTTATTAGTTGTGACACTTTTAATTTCACGGACTCCTAGACAATTTTTGGAGAGGAAAGAGATAGAGAGAAAGAAAGAAGGGGACCCATGTGATAGGAGAGAGATAGAGAGAAAGATTTGCCCAAAAAAGAAAGTGTCACAATTAATTCCAAACTTCCTTATATAGAAAGTGTCACATTTAATAAAAAACGGAGGAAGTAGTATTATATGATCAATACTTCATGATTTCAGATATACTTTATTTGGGTCCAGTTAGAAAATTCTAACTCTTGTACACTACATTATGGAACTTCTTAGGCTTATACATTAAGTCCAAATGTATGATTTGAACACAACCTACCTAGAAATAAATAATCAATCTCCCAATAAGTTCTACCAATGGCCCGTATTGAAGCCCAATACTCGAACAATACTTCTGAATCAGAACGAAGAAAGAAAACGATTTGAAGAATTGATGAACTGATCTTTCACGAGTTGATGAGAATGATGACTCAGTTCTCAGTTGGTCTGAATGCCAGCACTTCATCATAATCCACCAACCCAAATAATCCGCATAATTTCTCAACTAATATAATCCCCTCTCCAAATATTATTTACCTCCATTTCCCAACATTTCATCATTTTTTCTCCGAGCACAACCATCAATGGCAGCTCTTACTATTCTCCTCCGCCGCAAACTCCACCACCAACACCAACACCGCCATCTCTTCGCGCAACTCCGACACTTTTCGTCGTCGGAAAATTCTCCCGAAATGAACAACAAGAAAATGATGATTGAGAAGATTTTGATAGCGAACAGAGGAGAAATCGCGTGTAGAATAATGAGAACAGCGAAGAAATTAGGGATTCGAACTGTTGCAGTTTATAGTGATGCTGATCGTGATAGTCTTCATGTTAAATTCGCTGATGAAGCTGTTCGTATTGGTCCTCCGCCTGCGAAATTGAGTTATTTACAAGCGGATTCTATTCTGAAAGCTGCGAAAATGACTGGTGCTCAGGTGATTTTTTGATTTTGTTGTTTGTTTTGAGGTTTTTGTGTCATTGAATTGATATTTGATTTGTAGTTTGAAGATGCGTGAGGTGAGATGGTGAAGTGAGATGGTGAAGTGAATCAAACAGTTTTTTCAGTATGATTAGCATTGTTATATACTTCGTCCGTTTCGTATCGACTGCAACCTTTGGACTTTTACACTATTCACGATAATTGAAGATATAAATGGTTGAGGTTGTGCGTTGAGAGAATTCAATTGATGTTTGATTTGTAGTTTGATGATGCGTGAGGTGAGATGGTGAAGTGAATTAAACAGCTCTTCCTTGGTTCCGTATCTATTGCAACCTTTGGAGTTGTACACTATTAAGGATGACTAAGGTTGTGCGTCGGAAGGCGTGGAACTCTACATGTTGTGATAGATATGGAACGGAGGAAGTATTAGTTGTAGTATTTGCAGTTTGTTGAATTGTGTATAAACTGTTAGGTAGTTGGAAGATACGTGAGGAGAGATGATAAAGTGAATCAAATAGTTCTTCCTTCGTTCTGTATCTATTGCAACCTTTGGAGTTGTACACTATTAAGGATGACTAAGGTTGTGCGTCGGAAGGCATGGAACTCTACATGTTGTGATAGATATGGAACGGAGGAAGTATTAGTTGTATTTGCAGCTTGCTGAATTGTGTATAAACTATTAGGTAGTTGGAAGATACGTGAGGAGAGATGATAAAGTGAATCAAATAGTTCTTTTAGTATGATTAGCATTGTTATATACTTAGTCTGTTTCGTATCTATTGCAACCTTTGGACTTTTACACTATTCATGATAATTGAAGATATAAATGGTTAAAGTTGTGCGTTGAGAGAATTCGATTGATGTTTGATTTGTAGCTGGAAGATGCGTGAGGAGACATGGTGAAGTGAATCAAACAGTTGTTCATTATGATTAGTGTTGTAAATACAGAATACTTCCTCCATTCCATATTGATTGCAACATTTGAGTTAATTATTCACGATAATTGAAGATGTAAATGCTTAAAGTTGTGCATTGGGAGAATTGAATTGAGGTTTAATTTTTAGTTGGAAGATATGTGATAGAGAGGATGAAGTGAATCAAACAGTTAGTATGATTAGCATTGTCATATACTTCCTATGTTCGGTATCTATTGCAACCTTTGGGACTTTTACACTATTTATGATAATTGAATATATAAATGGTTAAAGTTGTGTGTTGGGAGGCGTGAACCTCTAGATGTTGTAATAGATTTGAAAGGGAGGAAGTACTTGATATTTTAACCATTGGCATCTTACTGAATTGTGTATAAAATGTTAGGAGATTTTGTAACAAACTTTATGTGCTGTAAAGATCAGGATTTTTATCATATCTGATTCCAGTTTACAATAGGCCAGGTTTGATCTAAGAATATGAGTTTTGAGAAGAAGATTTGAGTAAAACTCTTATGAAATACATAGAACTCAGAAGAGAAAAAAGGGGTTTTCTCTCTTCAGAAGAGTATTATAGTATAATGGTGAGTCATATTCCAATTACAGAACCAAACTCAAATAGTGAAGTTAGTTACAAAGAAATGAAGAATTAATAACTCAGCTGAGTGAGCTTTATTGCATAGCAGAATATTATATTAATATTCTTCATAAGTTCAAATTAGGGTACTTATCATTAACTACTCAAAATTTTACATAATCAATTCACCACCATGCTTCTCCCTTCTATTCATAGTGATGCCATAGTTGGCTTTTCTTAAGGATTAATGAGGATGAAACGGGGAATAAACTAGGTTATTGGAACTAATGCTTTATGGATGCACAGGCCACAACGCGATGAAGAAGAGCCATGAGAGTCAATTCGAAATGTACCAAAGCCCAAAATGGAAAGAAGGATAATCCTGTGAAATGAAATGAAGAGAGTATATTGCTTCTGGGGTGGACAATTTTGTAAGAGAAGTATGAAGTGCTATGTAATTTTTCCTAGGCCTATTTTTTTGTTTCTTCTTTGCTTAGGGCAGGCTTGAATTCATGGTAATATATTAAGGGGAAATTGGAGACAAAATGAAGAAAAAGAAGCTGAATTTAGGTGGTATTGGAAAAGATGATATAGATAATGCAAAGAGGGAGAGATGAAAGGTTGAACTACTATTCTCATTTTGGGGTAATGCAAGGGCGGGTGTGTAACTATTGCCCCTAGTAGAGCGTAATGATCCCCCTCTCTACATAATTAATACCTTATCTCTCTTAGTACCACCTCATCCACCTTCACTTTCTTTGTTTTTCCTTCTATTTCCCCAATCTAAATATGCCCTTAGACTTGGCACAAAGCTTAGATTGAGACTAACAGTAGATGAAAATTGGAAGTTGATAGATAAAAAAATGAAAGTAAAAGAACGTGTTCGGAAGGAGAGATAAAAAGGGTTGATGACTTGATGTGATAGAGAGTGAGAAGAGTTGTCTTTAAAACTCGAAATAAAGTGAGAAGCAAAAAAAGTGAGAAAGAAAGTTTAAAATTCTTAAGGGGAAGGAGTAATATTCTTCACTTATGGAAGGTAGTATATTTATTGGCTTACGAGGACGTGCAAAAGTTTCTATACAGCTATATGCAAATGGCTTTGGAATCAAATGTTAATTTTCTTTGTTTGGTTCTTTACATGATAAGCTGATAGAAATTGGAAGAAGTGGAAAGAAATGGGAGGATAAGTGGGAGAAAGGAAAGAGTGAGGCAAGGATTGCTAGCTGGCAATACACTTAAGTGATATGTTATAAGTACGCATGTGCAGTCTTAAGAGAATTTTGTTGGAGAAGGGGGTTTTCGTTATACACTTTTTGTAGAGGCCATAGGCATTTGGATATAGCTGAATAATATAACCATGGCTGGAGTTAGATTGTAATCCGGGAATACATTACAATGGCATATAACAATTATTGAACTTCACAAAGAAAAATAGAGGGGGGAGGGGGGGGGGGAGGGGGGTGAACCTTTTAGTGGTTTATACATGTAAAGGTTCCTGTAGCTGTTTTACAATATGTACTAATTTGAAGAAGGGGCTTTCCTTTTTGATATGATGACGGAAGCTTTTGCTACAAGAGTTGATTAGCATTCCCAGTTAGCTCTGATGTTCATGCTAATTAAGTAGTGATATGATACTCACTTGTCGTTTGTGTGTCTTCCCATTGGCATGCAGGCAATTCACCCTGGTTATGGGTTTTTGTCGGAAAATGCTGAGTTTGCCAAGCAGTGCGAAGCCCAAGGTCTTTCATTTGTAGGACCTCCAGCATCTGCCATACGAGATATGGGTGACAAAAGGTAAAATCAAGGAATCGCTTATTCTCATGTGTTTATATCTAAATTCAGTGCATGAATCTGAATTTATTCACAATTCTTATGAATTCTTGCCCCCCAAATCCAATGAAATTTCCAAGATTATCAATGTATACCATGTTTCTGCAGCTTGCTCTGCTCGTGTTAGTTGAAGAAAGTAATAGTATCTGATGTATTGACCTTTCATCTGGTTTATAGTGCATCAAAGAGGATAATGGGTGCAGCAGGCGTTCCTCTGGTGCCTGGATATCATGGTAATGATCAAGATATTGGCTTAATGATATCAGAAGCTGAAAAAATTGGTTATCCCATTCTAATAAAGCCAACACATGGAGGTGGAGGAAAGGTGTGCCATGTTTGTGCTTATAGTCTTCCATAGTGGGTCATTATATGCTGTGCATGCGAGTGGAACTAAAGTTGAGAGGTTTAAAATGGCCATTTTTTCTGGTCAAACCTTAAGGGGCAGATACTATATATTTTATGTCGGGGGTCCTAGCTTATTCATATAGGAACCACTTTAAGCACTTGCTTGAGCTTTCTGGGGTAGGTCTATTTTCTTGATACAGCTTTGCTGTGCATATATTAGTAGTCTATTTCTCAGATTGGGTTTGAGGCAACATGTTAAAGTGGAAAGATGATGTACTATCTCCATAATATTGTTTCATGTGTTTACTTTATTGAACTTGCTATTCTAACCAAGAAAGTTAGATATAAATATTAGGAATAACTACCTTTCTTATGCGGGCTTATTAAAATAACTACCTTTCAATTTTCTATCAAATTTACCTACCTTCTATACTTTACTGAGTTTTGGGATTGCTAATACAAATAGATTTTGTCCAAATATCCTTCATTCATGGCCAACTTTTGCATTTATTTACATTTCCCTTTTCCCTCCCTATTTGTTCTATATAAATGGGAACTAAGTGACAATCACGCATGCACAAATATCGATTCTTTAATCTCTCATTTAGGGAATTAGGGCTCATTAGCAAAAGAAAGGCGCAATTCATTCTTGATAGTTTTGTCAATTTGTGAGTGGAAAAAACCGCATTCAATTTAACATTTTATTTGTGGGGGTTGTTATTTGTCTAGAAACTCAAGGTTTGTTGTGTATAAATGGGAACTAACTCACAATCACATGAACCTGGAAATTGCACTCAGTGACCCTTCAAAGGGAGTGGAATGAGGCTGGACGGAATCTATTACTAGGTAGAAATTCCAAAACTCGTGTAACATAAAAGGTAGTTAAATTGAATAAAGCTCTTGAAATGTAGCTATATCTATAATTCTATCGAAGATAGGTAGTTAAAACCATTTCCCAATGGAGCCAAAGACTCTTTATTTTGTGGAATTGGAATTTGATTGAGCAAAGCAAAATGGCTTCCTAAACTAGCTGCGCTTCTTATACTATAAAGTCGCACGTGGTCAATGCATTTTCGATGCAATTTCATTTTGGGTCATTTGGAAACAACCTCTTTGTGTATTCAACACAAGGGTGAGGTTGCATACATCCGATCCCCCTTACCTCACTTTATGGCGGGAGCCTTGCAGGCACGGGGGTAATGTTGTTGTATTAAGATTGACTTTTTTCCCCATTGGTATTGGACTCATTTTTATGGGCTTGGATATTTTTAAGCCCTTCTTGGTGAGATACACTTCATTTTGATGTTTCTGAAGATATGTCACTAGTGCATAGAATGTAGCAAGCGCATTGAAACTGAAACCATTTTGCAATTTAATTTTTCTTGTGAAGGGGATAAATCCTCTTCAACCAGGAGTTGACAAACAATTATCTAGTACTCCCTCCGTCCTATAATAGTGTACTTGTTTGCCATTTTGATAGTCTCTGAGACACATTTGATGATTAATATCTTAATTTTGTAATATGAAAGTTGATATTGTGAAAATGCACATATATATGAATCTATTAAGATCTCACGTGATAAATGTTTTCTTATGCATTATTGGAAGAAATAGGGTCAAAGTTGAGGAATTAACCCTGAGAAAAACAAAAGGGGATGTCTATACTAGATGGAGGGAGTAAGTAAAAGACCTTAGCAATCCACCTTTTGTTACAGGTCTTTCTGTGTAGGAACTCTGTAATTGATTTGGATGTATGCTTCTAGAAAATCCTGTATCCTTTTGCCTATGGGCGTCTTAAAATTTGCTATATGCCTTATCTGCTCTTTTTCTAGGGCATGAGGATTGTGCAAAACCAGGAAGAATTTGTTGAATCATTCTTGGCTGCAAGAAGGGAGGCTGCTGCTTCTTTTGGAGTGGACACAATTTTGCTTGAGAAATATATCACCAGACCTAGGCATATAGAAGTGCAGGTCCCCTCTCTCCTTTTCCTACTTCTGTTTACTATTTCCTTTTTTTGGGCTTGAAAAGGAGCCCCCCCCCCCTCTCTTCTAGTTCTACATCCATGTGGCATTGTTATTGGGGCCATGCGGTGACATTAGACATAGAACTTATATTCATCAAAGACTGTAAAGTGAAAGATGAGCCCTTGTGATTTTTTGTTTAATATGACCATACTTATTGACTATGTTTTCTACTTCTTTCCACCTATATTCTTTGTAGATTTTTGGAGACAAGCATGGCAATGTTATATATTTATATGAGAGGGATTGCAGTGTACAGAGAAGACACCAGAAGATAATTGAAGAAGCCCCAGCTGTAATGCCTCTGTATTTGGTTCAATTTAAAGATTTTTAATGAAAGACGTTGTAACTGAACTCTCGCCGATGCAGCCAAATGTTACTTCCGACTTTCGCGCTCAAGTGGGTCAAGCTGCTGTTTCTGCGGCCAAGGTATCTTACAACACGTGCTTATACGTTGGCTTGATTGTATAACAAATGCAGGTTCACATATATTATTTTCCATTTCAAAAGTATGGAATCTTTTACTAACTACCTTTCCCGAACTTATGTGAGGTTCCGTCCATCTTATAATGTTTGATGGATGTTATGGCCTGAGGCTGTTACCTGTTTGCTGTTCTGTGCTGGTTTGCCTCTAGTTAGCTGATTAACATTTAGCTCAAAAACTTGTTAATAAATATTGGAAAGAGAAGCTATTTTTCCTAGGTTGTGCAATGATAGCTCTTACTTCCAAATTTCCAATATGCATGCTGACAACGTACATGTCAAGTAATGATTGCAGTTTCTTTTTGTGTTCATCTCCTTTTGTGGGTATTTTTTAGTCTTCAATACTGCAATCTAATTTTGTTACGTCAGTCTTTGTGTGTGTTAGTGTGTGTGTGTGTGTGTGTGTGGGTGGGTGGGGGGGTGGGGGGTTGCGGGAAGCTGGGTGTCATGTTCTTAGTCATTGACATTTGCAATTAAGTTTTCTTTACAATTTGGCACAGTGGGCCAACCTCGCGTTGTTGTTATTTGCTTTCTTTATTTTACCATATGACATTAAGTGAAGTGCACGACCCTTAGAATTTCATGGTGGCTGCTTATAAATGTTGAGCTGAGGTACTAATTGTTGGGATCTTGAACATCGTTCCCGATAAGCTTTTATTCATTCGTTATTTTTTGGGGCCATGGAACGTGGTCTTTGTGTATGAGCTGACTAATTGGGAGTAGACAGCTGTCTTTCGCATACTTCTCTTAGTGTGAAACCTTCAGCTCTTATCTCTTCAGCTGTTGTTTAATCTTTCAACTTTTGGCTTTCTGATATAACATGTTTTGGGGGTGAAAGGCAGTTGGCTATTACAATGCTGGAACTGTTGAGTTCATTGTGGATACCCTCTCAGGTCAATTTTACTTCATGGAGATGAATACACGATTACAGGTGCTTTAATTGCTTCTGACCCTTCTGTTAGGTATATATCTACTATTTTGTGAATTGGACCTCTAACTCATGCGTGCACATCGTTTTACAGGTTGAGCATCCTGTCACAGAGATGATTGTAGGCCAAGATCTTGTAGAATGGCAGATTCGGGTTGCTAATGGCGAGCCTCTTCCTGTTATGCAATCAGAGGTGCCTCTATCAGGTGAAATCTTCAATCCAGAATTCCAAACAATAAGTCTTCATCTAAATGAAAGTGTCTAGCAGAATATCTGAGCCAAAACGTTGATGACGGCTTGTGCGCTTCAGATTAATTGAGTGCACTAATGCTGAGATTTGGAACTGCTAATTACTTAAAGAAAAATTTGGTGTAAATACATGAATGGGAATCTTAGGAGACCGATGTTCTTGAAGTCATTGGTTAGCACTTGAATTGTAATTGTGGCCTCTTGATGATTGTGACTACATGTAGAAATTTGAGTTGATTCTTGTGTTTCATTTTTATGAATGTTGATGCGAGAACATCGTCAACCAATTTGATGCCTTTCATGTATTTTGGGAATAATTTAACATGAAGCTATTGTATGTGGTGATGGGAGAATCAGTCTAGGTGAATTTTTTTGGGGGGAGCTGTTGCAATTTGTCATTAATTGTCATTGAGCCTTGAGGTACTTTGGAGGTTCAGTTGTTTGCTTCAGTATTATTTGCAATCCTATGAATATCCAACAGTGGCTGATAAAACTACTGCAAGTTTTTTTATAGCTTTTTCGTTGAAGAGTTAAATATATTTTTCCTAAATTATTTAGCGTAAGCGTGAATTTGAAGCAAGGTTTGTCGAGATGACAGCCGTGCTCTCTGGGTTTAACAACCGTAATTTAGCTTGGCTTTTTATTTGTGAAGCATACGCACACACCAGAAGTTTGCTCTATAGACTTTGCTGCTTATATGCTATTTATGCAGTTTGTGAAGTTTATGATCTCTCCATATGATGCCAGGTCATGCATTTGAAGCCCGTATCTATGCCGAAAATGTTACTAAAGGATTTCTTCCTGCTACTGGAGTACTTCATCACTATCAACCTGTTTCGGAGTCAGAAACAGGTTTTTACACGTCTCTTATCTGAATGTGCAAATAGTAGCGCAACTTTATTTATCCTCCGCACATTTTACTGGTTTGCCAATGATTAATAAGAGATATTTTGGGTTCACTTCTACGTGTTGCAACAAACTCATTACATTCCTCCATATATTGATATGGTTGATGCTCTTTTGGAAGAAACACTTATTTTTTATTTTTCTATTAATGGCTTATATATGTGTTACTAGTCTGATTTGGCAAGTTTCATGTGATGGTTGAAGTGTTGTTGCAATTTATCACCTGTTTATCAACCTGTATCTCTTGTTGTTCTATCTCATGGTTTCATGTCAAATTCTCTTATGAATCTCATTGAACAGTTCGTGTTGAGACTGGAGTTGAACAAGGAGATTCTGTTAGTATGCATTATGATCCCATGATTGCAAAGCTTGTGGTTTGGGCAGATAGTCGTGCTGCAGCGTTGGTTAAATTGAAGGATTGCTTATCAAAATTTCAGGCATGGATCTTAAACTTCTATTTTACATGCTCTACATCTTATCTCCTTCGGAAGTTATTATCTTGAAGGATGTCTGTGAAACGTAGTGAATATTACAGATTCGGCATTACTCGGTGTGTTGCTGTTTCTACTCTATCCCTTGCCTCGTGTTCATATGAAAAAAGGCGCGGGGGGGATATGGGAGGGTTGTTGTAATCATGGTCCACCTTGAGATTGTTATCACATACTTCACATTGTAATGGTTGACTTGCTGATTCTTCATTTTGGGAGTTGTGATTCCTCGTCTTCCTCTCACCCTCCTCTCTCTAGCTTCTCTCTCTAACATTTCCTCTATAAATTTATGATAATCGATTTGATAAATACTTCTGTTTCAAAATTATTGCAACCCTTCCCTTTTCCAGGAACTTTCAAGATAATTGCAAGATAGCCACCAAAAAAGAGTTGCTAACATTACCTTCTTTGCTTATGCTTGTTTTTTTAATTCTCTCTTCCTCACGCTCATTGTCTATTTCTTGCCTCATCACATGGACTCGTTAAAAATTGTGCCTTTCCCATATTGCAACTATTTGGGAACGGAGGAATTACATTATAATTATGATAATTATGATATTTTTTAGAAAAAAAGTCGGGGGAGGGAGGAGAATGGAATACCGCCTCTGTGTTTTTCCTTTTTTCCTTTGGCGGTGGTTGTATTCCTATGAGTTAGTTTTTACGGGTGAGGTGATTTGTCAACTTTAGGGTGACGGCTAATGATATTACACAGCATTTAGCTGTTACCTTTTATAAAAGATATACCTGTAAGCTTAGATCCATCTCAGGTTCTCAGTTATCATCTCTTCTTTATATAGGGAGAGAATCTTGCTTTTATTTGTCTTCGGGATTGGCTGGCCTATTCATAGTTTCCTATTTTGGCTTTTGATATGAAATTTTCTTTATGAAGGCGTGTTGAAGAGTGTTTGATGTAATTCTTTAGTCTTAAATGTAAAGACTGTGCCAATGTATGTTTAGACACATCTCATGTACTTTGAAAGTTGATAACTTATCTAAGTTGATATGCCCATGACTTATGACCCTTGTCCTCTCACCTTTCTCGTTAAAGATTATCATGCTCACCTCAATTCTATCTCCTTGTGATTAACTTCAACAAGTGAACTGTTACTATCTTATGTTAGCCTGAACCATCTCCCTTGGATCTGCACCCATTCTAACATCCAGATAGGTCTTTGATGATACAGGTTGCTGGTTTGCCAACTAACATAAATTTTCTTTATAAACTGGCCAATCACCGGGCTTTTGAGAATGGGCAAGTTGAAACGCATTTTATTGAGAATCATAAAGATGCATTATTTCCTGATTCAAGTAATATGAAGCTGGCAGAGGAAGCATACAGATCTGCTATACATAGTGCAATGCTTGTTGCTGCATGTGTTTGTAAAATGGAAATTAACACAGGGAAGGGTAACTGTCAAGGTAAGCATATAGATGATCTTTTGTATCGATAACCTAGCAAGGTCATTGAAGCACTCTAAGCTTACTTGTACTGACAATATGACAGGGGAAAGGAGCTCACTTTCAATCTGGTATTCTGATCCCCCATTTAGAGTCAACTATTGTGCTAAGCGTGATATTGAACTTGAATGGGAGAATGATTATGGTACTGGCGGCCAAGTACCCTTGAAATTAGTCACAACTTATCAGCAAGATGGAGGTTATCTCATTGAGGTACCTGTTTTTATACTCCGGAAGGGATTTCGTTGAGCTTCCATTTAGATTTCTTGGTATTCATTTTGTAATATTTTGGTTGGCATAAGACAAAGTTGGCGTAATTTCACAGGCTGGAGAATGCGGTTCTCCTGGTATGGAAGTTAAAGTTGTGCAGCTAGGTGATAAAGACTTTAGAATTGAAGCACAAGGATTAAGTGTACTGCTAACTTTATCCGCCTATATAAAGGTTTGTTTTCTCTGTAGAATTCTGATGCTCTTCAAGAGCTATATGTCACTTTTCAAAAAAAGTAAAAAGGAAGTAAGAAATGGAAGCTTCAAACTTTTTTCCTAGCCTAAGTATGATGTATTAAATCTGTTATGTACTCCATATATTTGCTTGACCCTGAGGTGTGTTAATAGTAGCTTCCCAGTCCTATGTCTGTCTATTCTTATCTTGGATGCATGCAAACTAGCTTAGGTTGTAGGTGCGGGATAATCCCGGGAATGGTTTTTGTGGTTCCTGCAAGGTGTGCTTGATTAAAAAGAATTACCTCTATCTACTTATGTAATGGATTTGAAGGTAGAATTACCTCTATCTTTTGCACTCAGCATTCTTCCATGCAACAAAACTTTGTATGAATAGTGAATATTCACTTCAAATGGACTGCTTTGGAGGCCACTAGGTTCGCTGTGCATGCAATGCATGCATTACATTATTTTTGAGTCGCCAATCATGTAAATCCTTGCTTTATGCTAGGTAACATCTTTATAGATACTTTCTGGTGCATTTGGCAGGATAATTACAAGCACATAGATATTTGGCATGGGCTAAAGCATCATCACTTTAGGCAAAAAATTGGGCTGGAATTGTCTGGAGAAGATGAAGCTGACAGTAGGCCTGAGAGAGCTGCGATGACATCTCACTCCCCAGGTTCTGTATTGGCGCCTATGGCTGGTTTGGTGGTCAAGGTTCTCGTAAAGAATGGAGATAAAGTAGAGGCAGGGCACCCAGTCCTAGTCATGGAAGCCATGAAAATGGAGGTCTGTGCTAAATTCCTTTACAATTGTAACTTTAATTGCTCATTTGTATGCGGTGCTAAATAACGGTAACGGTAATGCTATCTCAAAATTCAAAATACGGCAGTACCATTCCTTAACGTGTTTTTCTCCTTGAATTGTCCATTACCAATTTACCACTTTAGAGGGGTTAAGGTGTGGTAATGAATTCTTTTAAAGAAAAAGACATGAGGCTGAAGAAAATCTCACCATTGATATTGGCAATTGGCAAAAAAAAGAAACTTTCCTTGCAAATGATTACTTTCATCTAAAAACGCTGTATTCTGTTTCAGCATGTCGTAAAAGCTCCTTCCTCCGGTTTTATTCACGGACTTCAGGTAGCTTCAGGGCAGCAAGTTTCAGATGGTTGCATTCTCTTCATGGTGAAGGTCCGTCATCTTCTTCCCATTGATCATGCTCTTGTGAATAATTCACACGCTTCAATAAAATAATTGCATAGAATATTTGTGATCTATTTATCAAACATGGATGTGGATATGAATATCGACTATCTATACTGAATAGTTCTTCATATTTTCAGGAAGAATAAAGACCTGCATCATGCACAAGGCGGCTCCTGCACAACAAAAAACTGTGTAACCGTAACATGTAAATGATCTCTTATAAGAAATGTAAGTGCTGTAGAGGGATCCGGAAGCTAATTAATCTTTAGATTGTAGCAAAAATTGTAGACTGTACAGAAATAATACGGAGATTCCTACTTGTATATTACTGTTATATTTCTAATCTTTGGAGGCTCAGACACTCCCCTTCTGAAGTTTGTATGAATTTCCATCTACCCATTGACGTCCCCCACCCCCTCACGGCCCCACCCCGAAAAAGATACATGTAAAGTTTAGGGGAGGACGGTTCATGTGCAGGGTGGTAATGAAGAGTATATCTTGCCTGGATTATCAGATTTTCCTATGCTGGTCTTCATAAAAAATAACACTAAAAGTAGCTCCACATTTGCTTCGAACATTAGAAATTAGACCGGCTCCTCATTAGAAATATAGAAATTATCAGATTTTCCTATGCTGGTCTTCAAAGTTTGTGAATTCATACATTCTCCTATATTTGTTAATACTTCGATGATTCATCTCAATTTTTTTTGTTGAAACTGTGGTCCTCGCCTCGGGTCCCTACTCAGGGTAATCGAGTGGGTATTCAGAAGAGAGGTGAGAAGCCTCGACGTGGACTATTACCACTAATACTACTACTCACTTCTTAGATAGTGTATCTCAGTAATTATGACATAAATATGTTAATAAAATAAATGAATAAGAGCTTTTCGTAATCGTCTTTTATTATTAATTTTCTATTTTGTAAAAAATGAACATAGAGATCTTGAAACCTAAAAAAGTGTTTTGCAAAACAAACATGAGTACTATGAGAATAATTAATTTCAAGTTCATAATTCAAAATTTTAAACCAAAAGCTGGAGATTTGTAGTTTGTCAAAATACTAATGACCCATTTGGTTTTATTCTCAATATTTCAACTTTTATAATAAATAAAAAGTTAATTATGGTCATATTAACTATGCTTATTTTGAAAACATACAATCGAAAGTTGAATATCATTTTTTCATATTTTTCATTTTTCTTCTTTAAGTTTATGAAAAACGAAAACTAAAAGTAATAATGAACAATGCGCCAATATGTTTTTGGATGGAGCATGTGAGTTGTGGATTAGGACTAGGCCCTGTTCTAAGAGCTAAATTAATACTTCTCCTGTTTTTTATTAGTTGACCGGTTTCTTTTATCACGTTTGCCAACGTGTGATTTCAATCACTTTTATCTTGGAAAATTGATCAGTAAAAATTATAAAAATATGATATTTTGAAAATATATAATGAGACGAATCTAAAAGACCCCACATGACTATATTTTCTCTTACGTATAAATCACAAAAGATAGTCAAAGTAGATTATATGAATAATGTCAAAAGTCAAAACATGTCAACTAAATAAAAACGAAGGAAGTATAAGTTTTAAGTTCAATTTCAACTCTATCTACTTCCGTCCAATTGATCTCATATTCAATAAGAAATTTCAGTTCGTTTCAATTTAAGGAACTCTACCCGAATAGTAGTACCTCAAAGTAGAAGTAAGCCCATAATGCTATAAACGGTGGATATCGAACGTCAAATTCGCGCCTTTCTTCTCCTCCCCTTTCGACACATATATATATTCACATTCTCTCCCGACATCAATCCATTTTTCTCTCACATTTCACTCCACTGTTTTCACACACTCTCTCTCCTCTGGAATCCTCGCAAGAGTATAACCATGGCGGACGGCCACCTCTACAACAACATCGCTCTCGGCGGTCGCGGCGGCAATGTTAGTTTCTCTCTCTCTCTCTCCTCATTTTCGCCGTTTTCTACCTCATCGCATTTCATTTCATTTTATTTTAGCTTCTAACCCTAACTTCTCATCGCATTTCTCTCTCCTCCATAATTTTAGGGTTTTGCAATACTATAAGCTCGTAATTATCTTCACACTTGATTAGTCTTGGTTTCGAGGATGAAACGTTTTAAATTTGCTGATATATGCTGTTACTATACGCTCTAGGGGTTGTGTTTGCGTTAATTTAGGTTATCGTGATTGAAAATTAAAGTATTGTGTGAAATAGGATGAAGTTTGGTCTTATTTCCATATTTTTCTTTCTTTTGCAATCTCAAACCCTAGTTATCGAACCCTAATTTTACGGCGCTGAGCTTGAAGAAGCTCAAATTTCTCACCTGAAATGTTGTTTTTGTTGAATAAGTTGTGTTCGTGTGTGCTCTGCTTGTTTAGGGGTGTAGGAGAACTAGCGCTGGCACTATGACGCGGACGGTCAGTTTAATTATTTGCCGGATAGAGAAGGAACAGAATAATACTTCCTTTGTTTTGATTTTGGGGGTTTTCGGTGTCATGTAAAACAGATTACGGAGCTTTTAGCTGTCATTTTGAAACTGCGAAATGATTAGTAATATTGCATTTGAATTTTGAATTGAGAACCTTTTTGTTCATTGATATTCTTGAGGACTTATGTTACTTAGACACGGATGGATATGTGTGTCGAAGTGTCAGACTATGCCATTTTGTAGAAAACGGCCAAGTTTTAGTAAAGTGTCCAAGTGATGACATGAGATGCAACTTTTGACGTAAATTAGTGTCGAGGTATGATATTTTCTGAAATGTAAAAGCTAAACCGAAGGGAATTTAGAGAGAGAAACTCGTAGAATTTTATTATGTGTTGGATAAATAATACAAGTTTATTACAATAGGGTTTATAACTTTATATACAAGTCGTTTGCAGAGAAGGGGAGGGAGAGTTAGTTGTATATAACTAAACAGTATGTTAACTGAATAGCCCTCAAGTTGTGAGGTGAATGAGACAAAGGATCATACAATCCCAACTTGGAAAGAAGTTGCTTGAACTGGGGAGAAGCCAATGACTTGGGGAAAACATCTTCAAATTGAGATTGTGCAAGTAAATATGTAAGTTGTATCAACCCTTTTAGCACTTTATCTCTTGTAAAATGGCAATCAATCTCAATATGTTTAGTTTTTCAAACAAAATTGGACTTTTGGCAATCTGTTATCACAATGCAAAATCACTGGCTTGAGATTGGTAACTCCAAGTTCCTCCAACAACTTGACAGTCCATGTGATTTTTGAAGAAGCAACATAATCCATGGCTGTGTATTTTGCCTCAGAGGAGGATTTTGATGCATTGCTTTGCTTCGAACTCCAAGTGATAGGAGAATTGCCAAAACAGAGCACATAACTAATGATGGATTTCCTTGTATCAGAACAAGCTGCCAAATCTGAATCCGAGTAAGCTTGAAGTTGAAGTGTATCACTAGCTTTAAGGAGATTACCTTGGCCCTCAGTGTAGGATATGTCGGTTAGTGTATGTAGGATATGTCGGTTAGTGTATGTAGGATATGTCGGTTAGTGTATGTATGTTTAAGGAGATTACTCCTCTTTACTTGGTTTTCACGGTCAAAACAGTTTTCACTTGATCCTAATCTTATATATATATACTTCCTCCGTTTCTAAATAAGTGACACACTTTTTGTTTTCACGTTTGCCAATGCATTATTTTAACCATTCATATCGACAATTATTAAATAGTAAAAATTATAACAAGCTTAGTTTTAAAAAGCGCGCCTAGGCACTAGGCGGATAGAGGCGCAAAGAAAAACGCCCCTCCAGAAGGAGGCGAAGCGTTTTACAAGAGGCGCAGCCGGGTGCGCGCTTTTAGACGCCTTAGGGGAGGCGCAAGGAGCACCGCCTCTTGAATTCAAAGTAGAAAAGCAAAAAGAAGTCAAAATTAAATGTTACCTAAGCTTTAATGTTTACATTTCGAGCAAAAGCCCTCAATTAATTGCATGAAATATCATCCACATTAACCGGAAATGAGAATCCCTATTTTGAGAAAAAACCCTAATTCGAGAGATTAGGTTGTAGTTAGATATGAGGGGTCGCACACTCGCCGACCAAGACAGAGGTTGCCGGAAAGCATCATCAGTGATGTCTGGCACCAGATCTGCCGGTCTCCGGTGGGTTTCAGGTGAGTTCTTCTCTTCTCTGTTTTCTCTTTGTACGCTGCAACTCTGCTCTTTATCATCACCTTCTATTTCATTATTTTCTTTTCTCCCAAGTTATTTTGTTTTCTCCCAAGTTATTTTAATCAAACTGTATAACTGGTACTGTTATTAAAGCACCCCACCCCACCACTGACATAATAGTATAGACTTATAGTCTACAGCTGTATAACAGTATCACTAAGTTAGTAAGTTTATGTTTTCAGTCTTCATGTGCCCTCTCTCTTCCCAATATTCTAAAGGCTTCATTTTTCATTTAATACTGAATTTTAATGTAATAATAAATTTGTATATTTCTTTCACCTTAAAAACCTAAGCTCATCTACTGAACATCAGTGCATAAATGGCAAAAAAATAAAAAAATATGCAAAACATTTGTGCGCCTCGCCTACAAGAAGCGCGCGTCTTCGCCTTGCGCCTTGCGCCTAGGCTCCAGGGACCTTTTGCGCCTCGGTGCGCCTTGCGCTTTTTTAAAATAAGATAACAAGTTGATATTAAAAAAATTCACGTTGAGATGAATCTAACAAGATCCTACATGACTATGTTTTTCCTAAAATGTAAATCACTAAAGGTAATTAAAGATTAAACTGTGAATAGTAAACATTATTCAAATGTGTCACTTATTTAGAAACGGAGGAAGTATATCTCAAGTGCCATAGTTTAGCATCATGTAAAGCTGAGAGACTAGAAGTATAAGAAGCAAGAGATGTATAGTCCACCCTTTAGTTTACCAAGAAGGGTTAGTGAACAAATATCAAGTTGAGCTGGAAGTTGAGCTGGAAATCTGGTACATGTAGCATAGTTTTGAGAAGTATGCCATTACTGAGTGTAATAGACCCTGCTTACATCACTTTTACTAGGCTCCCATCATGAATAGTGATGTAATTGTCATTGCCGAAGCATCGTCGTATAATTTGTAAACCATTCTAGATGACAACACATGTGATTTGTGGCTCCACTATCTAGTAACCAACTTCTATTAAAGTTAGACACTAAGCAAACTTTACCTGCTAGAAGTGCATGTCCAATGTTTCTTCATCATCAAGGTGTGCAGTAGAAGATGAAGGGAGTTGTTTGGACAGCAAGCTCAAAAGATGGTTTTATTGATTAACAGAAATGTGATTAGAAGCTTCAAGAAGGGCATCATTTCTACCATTAGTGGAAGTATGAGTAACACAGCAGCAACTCATTTGTCTTAGTCATGTTGGAAACTAGGAGGATACCTATGAATCTTGAAACATCATTCAGGTACTTTGCAATGAGTACAATAGTAGTTGGAACCACTGAGAATGTCTTAGAGTGGTTAGACGATTGTATGTTTTGTGATGGTTGTCTTGTTGGTGTGGAGACTTAGTAAATTTGCTTTTTATCAGCTAAGAAGGCTAAAGATACAGATGGAACAATACGATTGGAGATCTCTGTGTCCCACCTCATGTGCAAACGATCTATATGCCTGAGATACATTTGGCAAAGGCTTTAATACATTTCCCCTCAGTGTGGCAAGTTGCTCATTTAGCTTCATCATGAATTGTTGTTGCCTTTGATAGATATTCTTAGTAAGATTGCAAGAACACTTATTACAAATGCATGTTGGCATTGGATGTGCATCATTGATAGCATCCCAAAAAGTTTTGATTCTAGTAAAAAAATGCAGAAACACTTTGTGAAACTTGTGAAATGTCACCCAGTTGTTGTTCCAAAGAACAAACCTAAGTATGGATGAGTAACCAAATCTTTCCTCCAAGTCTTTCCATAACTCACTTGCAGTTTGGAGGAACAGCAGGAACATAACACTTTTGGCGATGACTTCATCCAAGTTGTACAACAACCATGAACAGACCAAGGCATTACATATGCTCATCTGAATTCTCAGCAGGTTTTGGTATATCACCGGTTCACCGCTCATAAAGCCTAGTCTATTTTTGGCTGAGAGAGTTAAGATCACAGACCTTTTCATTGGATTTTGATTCAAAGATAATGTGTTGAAATTTCAGACTCTGTAGGTGATGAAATCATTGTGAAATCGAATGATACAGTGTAGAGTGTTTGGAGAATTTGAATGAATTTAGGATGAAGAGTAATAGAAAACAGAATTTCTCACAGGAATTTACTCAAACATTTGAGATGCAACTGAGATGAGAATGAACAAATTAGAAAGCTTCTATTCAATTGAGACAGAAAACAAGCTAAAACTTCAGAATTTCAGCAATTAACAGATGAATCATCAACAAGGAATGATAAATCACAAGAAAAATACCAGAATTTCAGCCAAAAAAATCAGCAACACTACAATTTCAGAGAATTTGAGCAAAGAGAACAGATCGTTTTAGATTTTTGTGTTTATAGAAGGACCTGAATGATGAATCGGATGATCTTAGAACGTTAGCAGCAAGATCACATTAAGTGCTCTCTGGTACCACGATATTTTCTGAAATGTAAAAGCTAAACTGAAGAGAATCTAGAGAGAGAAACTCAGAATTTTATTATGTGTTAAATGAATGATACAAGTTTATACAAGAGTGTTTATATACAAGTAGTTTACAGAGAAGGGAGGGAGAGTTGGGGAGATTTAGTTATGTCTAACTTAAAAGAATGTTAACTAACTAGCATGAATTAAGGGGATCAGGAGGTGAGCTGACAGGTGGAAGCAGTAGCTTCAATAAGGTATTATAGTTGAGGACAATAATAAAAAAATAGAAAGCTAGTTCAGTGAACCAGTTGTATGGATTTGAAGGGAGGGGGTTACTTGTAGATATTCCTCTCTTGAATAATTAGAATGATTATAATTGGAAGAATCATTCGTCCTTTTTCGCTAAACAGAAAAGGTTTGAGGGGAATGGAAGATTGTTGTTAGAAAGCATAGCGGGAGTAACTAAGAACATATTTTCATGAACTAGTTCTTTTGTTGCTATCTAATCCAACCTGGGAAAGTGAGCATATTCTTGTTACTTCTCTGTCTACCACTTCTTAGTGTTCAGAACTTCAGAGTATGTAGAATATTCTAGTTAATTACTTGATTTTCTATATAATACCTATTGGCTTGCTAATTTAATTAGTTAAACTTGATTTTTCTGTTGTGTGTTTGGTCTTACAGAAGCAAGGGCAGATTAGAGTTCATCCAGGTGGGATCCTGTGGAAAAAGCAGGGCGGGGGAAAAGCTGTTGAACTTGATAAGAATGATATCTCTGGGTTATTCTGGCTGAAGGTGCAAAGAACAAATCAACAACTTGGAGTTCGAAGCAAAGATGGGTTGTACTATAAATTTACAGGATTCCGTGATCAGGTGTGTTTCCTTTCTAATACTCATTTCTCTAATAAATTTGACTATATATTAGTTAAAGCATTTTTCATGTATTTCCTCTTAATCTTATCTGTTTTCCATGCATACGCAAATGCTACAGAAAATTAGAGTTATTCTTCCCTTTTGTTACATGATTGATTTATGCACATTGAAGGATAATATGGAGAAATATTAAGACATAAAATAGTGGATACACCTGATTGATTCAATCTTTCCCTTGATTGTAGTTTAGGTCATTGGAATTGCTGTGCTTCCCTCTAAAAATGAGATTTACTGCAGTTGTGTTCTATACTCTTTTACTAATGTGATGCGTTTCTACTTAAACTTGTGTTTCGAGTTGTGATAGTCTATGTGTCTTGGTTAAATTGGTTAGTCTTTTGTGTGCTAACCAGTTTGTGAACCGGGGCTCTGCTTCTAATCGTCCTGTTGTTTTATGTTTCATTGGGTGAGAATGATACTCTGCATTTATTTTTATAATGGATAAACAATTGTATGAATTTTCTAAGGTTGAACATCAGGGGCATAATGCAACAACATATTAAACAGTTTAGAATGTTGATGAAAGGATATAATTAGGGGGATTTATTCACTTCTTTCTTTTCAAAAATATTTTCTCTTGGACCTGTGGGGATGTAAGTGGAAGAATATCTAGCAGATGATTAAGGTTTTGTGATTTTTAAAATTTTGGAAAAGAGATTATCTGTAAGATGAAGAAGTTTTGACGTCCAAAGTTTGATGAAGAACATGCTCGTCTAGCACATGGGATGTACCTTGGTCCTTCTAACGTGCATTACTTTCTGAAAATTCACTTGTACAGTGTGACGGCTTGGAGTACGACATGAACTGAACTATGTGTATATGATGATCGGTATTGTGCTAGGAGTATTACATGCTGCTTTTTAAGTTCGTGTTTGTCACACTGTGAGTCTTTTGAGATTGATAGGCCTTTGTCCTCTTTACTCTTTTAGAAATCTTGTTGGTTTTATTTCTGATTGTGTTTCAACTGCATCTGCGTTCTTGACTGCTAATCCTTATACTGTTTTTTTGCTTGTAAATTTTGCTTGGAGTTTCTATTTCATACTTTTCATTGGCACTGTTGTTGCATTCTGAAATCTTTGCGCCATTTTGTGCGACTGCGATTGCTAGAATTATTCTGTTTGCACTTATTATTATATCTTATTATTCTCCAACCACATTAAAGTTTAAAGATCTTTAGAGGGAAAATATGGAAGTTGATTGCCTTCTGCCTTTTGTTAATAGGATGTTGCCACTCTGACCAGTTTCTTCCGAAGCAGCTATGGAATTACCCCAGAAGAAAAACAACTTTCTGTTGCTGGGCATAATTGGGGAGAAGTTGATTTCAATGGTAATCTGGTTTCTTATTTATGTTTTGGATTTATTACATCCTTGCTTGCACTTTGCATTCTTTATCTTTGATTAATTTTAGCATTTCTGGTGCTAATGACAGTTTTACTTGTAGCTTTTTTCTTTTTTGGAGGTGTTGGTACTTGGTAGGTTAGGGATTGTGATAATTGGGGAAGAAATATGTACGACTAGTTGGTGGCAGTTTGGAGGATCCTTTTGGGATTACAGTTGTGAAAGAGTATATTAAACATTACCCCTGAAGTTGAATTCCATGTTCTGAGAGCAATTACAACAACTTTCTTGGTAAAATAGAAACTTGAAGCTTTTTTTTTCCGGTTGCTAAGGGCCCATTCGGTATTACTTTGGTTTTCTGTTTTTTGGTTTTTTCGATTTTTAAAGTCATATAATATATGTCATATAATGAATAAAAAATTAGTCAACCTTATTGGGAACATGATGATTTTGAAAACTGACAACTAAAAAGTGAAAACCACTTTTCCTGGTTTCTTGTTTTTGGTTTTTACTTCTAAAAAAAACTGAAAACTTAAAACAAAAAACGATAACGAATAGGCCCTAAGTAAGTTGAAAAGTGAGGATAAAGAGCAAGTGTGGAGACTGGTGATTTGATCTTTAGGTGCTATTTAGTTATTGCTTGCGAATGTGACCATATCTATCCTTAATAAATTATAACCTTTGTTTTTTCAAGTAGATATTATCTCTTACAACCTATTCGTGCACTACTTGCACTGCAAAAGAACATTGGTCATGAGTCGTTCAATAGCCATTTCAATGTTCGAACTAGTTTAATTGTCTAATATTAGACGGGGCAGTTAAAGGTGAACTTGTTTTAGGTTTAAAAGAAATTCTTATGCTATGGCCATTCCTCCCAGTTGTTCTTTAGATGAAATCTTGCCTGCTTGACCCAAAGCTAAGTACAGTTGAGACACACCTTAAGACTGAATGAAATAGCATTCATCCTATTTAGTGTTGTTAACTTGTTACCGTATTCTTTTAAGATTGTGACCTTGTAACTGGTGCTTATTATCTCTTATATTTCTTGCCTGTCGATAGTTTATGGCAATGAAGTTATGTAACCTGGTTTGATAAAATTGTGGTGTGTCTTATTGCAAGCTTATTGATTTATGATCCTTTCAGGGAATATGTTGGCTTTTTGTCTAATTCAAAACAAGCTTTTGAGATATCCTTAGCTGATGTCTCACAAACTCAGATGCAAGGAAAAAATGATGTTCTATTGGAGTTTCATATAGATGATATACCTGGTGCCAGTGAGGTTTGTGTTTTTATATGGCTTAAAATGACTTTATCTATTTATTTTTGATTCTTGTGTTTATTGTTTTGGTTGAGATAATACTTCTATTGTCCTTTTCTTTTGACTTTCTGCAGAAAGATTCACTTATGGAGATTAGTTTTCACATACCAAATTCCAACACCCAATTTGTTGGTGATGAAAATCGCCCTTCGGCTCAAGTGAGTTTTCTGACAATCTGACTCAGAAATTTGCAGACAATGCATCTTTCCTACATTTGAACTCTATATCTTTCTATTTGGGGGTTATTCTCTTAGGTTTTCCACGATAAGATCATGTCTATGGCTGATGTCGATGCAGAAGAGGCTGTTGTCACATTCGATGGTATTGCTATCCTTACTCCAAGGTGTGGGCAAAACCAACCCATTTTTCCCCTACACGAAATGATGTGTTGTTAGCTTGTTTGTCCATATTTAAGATAAAAATTAACTGCTGATGACTCTCTTTTTATCCCAGGGGTCGGTATAGTGTTGAACTGCATCTTTCGTTCTTACGTCTGCAAGGACAAGCTAATGACTTTAAAATCCAGTATAGCAGTGTTGTTCGCCTATTCTGTCTTCCTAAGGTTTGTTGCTCTTGGAACTTCTCTTTTTTTTGTTGATACATTTTACTTGGCAGTTTCTTTCTGTTGCAATGATACATATCTGCCATGTGCTGTTACAGTCAAATCAACCACATACATTCGTCGTGATTACTCTCGATCCTCCGATTCGTAAAGGGCAAACTCTGTACCCACATATTGTGATGCAGGTATTACCGTATTAGTTTTTCATTCTCATGTCATTTTGTTACTGTAGGCCTTCTTTTGACTGTAACACGGTCTCTATGTTTCTACTTTTTCAGTTTGAGACTGACTATGTGGTTGAAAGCACACTCTCCTTAAGTGAGGACCTCTTGAATCACAAGTTTAAGGATAAGTTAGAATCTTCCTACAAGGTAAACCTAAGAGATTTGGTATCTGAAAGTAGCTCTTGAAACATCTTTACTGTCCTTGTTCAGTTCTTTGGCGCTCAATTTTCATTATAATCGTTGTTGGTTTCCCATGATGCAGGGTCTCATTCATGATGTATTTACAAACATTTTACGTGCATTATCAAGTGCCAAGGTTACTCGGCCTGGAAAATTCCGCAGCTGCCAAGATGGCTATGCTGTCAAGTCATCACTGAAAGCTGAAGATGGAATTCTGTACCCACTGGAAAAGAGCTTTTTCTTCTTGCCGAAGCCTCCGACCCTTATTCTTCACGAGGAGGTATACTCATTAATACTGTAAATCACGGGAGTTGTGTTTCAGTATCCTCCCATGTTTATACTATCGATTATGATTCTAAATGGCCATCTATCATCCTAACACACATTGATTTGCTCTTGTATCTAGATTGATTATGTGGAGTTCCAAAGGCATGTTGTTGGGGGATCCAATATGCATTATTTTGACCTCCTTGTAAAACTCAAGACAGATCAGGAACATCTCTTTCGAAATATCCAGAGGAGTGAATTTACCAAGTTGCTTGATTTCATCAGGTTTTAACAAACTCCCAATTTTTGGCTCAGCTGAAAATAGCATCAGGTTTTAATCTGACACGTTTCATTTGGTTACTTGCAGTGGTAAGGGCTTGAAAACTGTGAATGGAGAAGAGCATGCTAATCAACCTTCCATTGCACCTCTTAGTAGCGATGATGAAAATGTTGATCCTCATATGAATAGAATTAAGGATGCACAAGATGAGAGTGATGAAGAGGTATCATATCATTACTGTCTCTTTCAGCATTATGGACGGATTGGGCCAGTCGGAGTCAATTATCTTGATCAAAAACCTATTGTCTTTCCTTGTATCAATACCATTCCTGACTCTTTCAGCATTATGGATGGATTGGACCCGTCGAAGTCAATTATCTTGGCTCAAAAACCTTTTGATACACTCATACCTTTCAATTCTTAACTAAGCTTTGTCGGGAGAAGTTTGAACATATAGCTGTGTATTTTGGGACAGGATGAAGATTTTGTTTTAGACAAGGATGATGGAGGTTCACCAACTGATGACTCTGGAGAAGATGGATCCGATGGTAGTATTAGTGGCGATGAAAAGGAGGTAAGTTCCTGTCATGATATCTGTGTCCTTTCATGAGAAATGTTTGTTTTAGCTGAATTAGCCTTTTTATATGTATGAATCTATATAGAAGCCTGCTAAGAAAGAAAATAAAGACCCAGCATCATCAAAAGCTTCTTCAAGCAAAAAGAAATCAAACGGAGGAGATGAAGACGGATCAAAGAAGAAAAAACAAAAGAAGAAGAAAGATCCAGGGTTACCAAAGAGGGCATTGTCTGGCTTTATGTTCTTTTCTCAAGCTGAGCGGGAGGTAAAGATTACAGCAAACACAATTGTTTCATATCTTGTAGAAGTATTATACCATTGCGGGATATCTGAGGAACCATTTCTTTTTCTTTTTCTTTTGCGTGCTTAATGCAGAACACAAAGAAAGATAACCCAGGCATTGCATTTTTAGACATAGGGAAGGTCCTTGGAGAGAGATGGAGGAATATGTCAGGTATGATGTTTATAGAGGGAAACCAATTCTAATGTGTCTTGAAGACCATTGAAAAGGATCTCAAAGAATGCTAACCTGGTTGTTTTTGTGATTGTAGCTGAGGAAAAAGAACCTGGGAAGCAAAGCCGTGCTGACAAGAAGCGATACCAGGATGCACTTGATTTCTATAGGAACTGCCATCTGGACATGGGGCCTCAGATCTGGACAGTCCTTAGTGTAGTGTAGCCTAAGCTCTCATCTCCGGTAGTTGTGTTTTTACATTTTTGAAGCAAGTTTATGTTTATAAACCAAGTAACCACTAACCAGTATCATGGGATAGGTTTACATGGAATTGCGGGTAAAGTGTTTTCCGGCAAATGGGCTAGCAGGGTGGTGTTAGGTGTAGAATTAGTAAAGTTCCTCTCCCGTTCTATGTGTCACTATATGTGATTGTGCTACATCATCTTTATATACTTATTGATGCCAAGTTTTCAAGTTGGTGATGTGTTGGGATTTTATAGTTTCTTGGTTCAATATTTGCGGGTAAAGGGATCCAATAATCCGCGAAATTAGATTTTAGGGGCTAAGCTTCAGTGCCATTTCATATGCTTGCTACTGGCAGCCAGACTTCTTCGACATCTAATCATTTCCCCCATTACTAAAACCTACTAAAGGGGAAGATTAAACTAAGAAAAAACCTACTGATAAGTTCTGTATGAGTTTGATTGTCGAAATAACTCCCATGTATTTGAATGAAGTGCAACCTTTTCGTAGTTTAAATGTTATAGCATCGTGGTTATTTTTCCATCCTTATGGAAGAACCAAAGATGTTTTTCAGTATGTAGAGAAATTGCTCATGAGAAACTTTACCACGAGGAGATAGGTAAGTGACACTTCCCTATTTTTATGCTAAACAAGTTTTACACTTCCTCCGTTTTTTATACTCGTATCACTGAAGTGACGTCACGTACCAAGGAGAGGAGAGAGATAGAGAGAGGGGGAATATGGACCCATGTGATTGGAGAGAGGTAGCTTCATGAAAACGGAACTCAAACGAGAACTCCGTCTCTTGAAAACGCACATCGCGAGACACAAAAAATTCTTGTCTCAAGGTCATATAATTTCCACCCTTTCTGGCCATTAGGATAACCCATAACACACATCGACGAATATGTGGAGCAAACTTGTCACCCTTAGTACGTTGGATTATGAGCAAAACATAAGCATCCAAACACTCAGATAACATCAAAAGAAGGGAGTGTGCCCATAAGCACATCATAAGGAGTAAGACCATTCAACAAGCCTGATGGGGTCCGATTAATCAAATACACAGCAGCCATGACACACTCCCCCCAGGAGTGATAGGCAGATGAGCTTGAAACATCAAGGCCCTACTCACGTTCAAAGGAATATGTTGATGTTTACGCCCAACCCTACCATTCTGTTTGGGGGTACCCACACAAGAGGTCTCAAATAAATGCCATGCTTGTCCAAGTAATCTGACAAACAGTTAAATTCGGTTCCATTATCAGTTCTAAGAATCTTAACACAAGAGTCAAATTGACGTTGTATCATAGCAAAAAGACATAAAGGCACTCTCAACCTCCTTCTTACTTCGCAATAAATACACCCAAACTGCTCTAGAAAAGTCATCCACCAAAGTTAAGAAATAAATGGCATCACAAGAGGAAGGGTCCGATAAGAACCCCACAAATCACAATGAATAAGTTCAAAAATGCGAGAAGCTTTATTATCACTAGTGGGAAAACAATCACGTGTTTGTTTAGCTTGAGGACAAACAGTACAAGCTTTATTCGATTTCTTCCTAGAGCTACTAGTACTAATAGCAGGAACTAACTTGACAACACGATATGAAGGATGTCCCAGACGTCGATGCCATAACTCAAATTCTGATAAACTCAGAACCGTCACCGCCCGAACAGTAGGAATGCTGCGGAAAAAGTGGAGTCCATCACGTCGCTCACTGGCTCCAATCAGGTTCTCTGAACATTGGTCCTGTATAACACACATAGAAGAAGTGAATTTAATATGACAAATGGAATCATCAATCAATGTCGACACCGAAATTAAATTGCAATTGAGACAAGGAACATATAAAACATGATGAAGAGTAAGGCCGTGTGTTAGAGAAACACGACCCTCCTTGGTAGCAACGGCATCTTGATCCATCCGGTAAACCAACCGGATGGGCAGCAATGGAGGTGGACATGAGTAAGACGCGTGAGGTCGCAAGTAACATGATGCGACGCTCCCGTATCAAGAATCCAGCGGTTGGAAAGAGACGTACCTGGCATTCGTTCACCTTTAGATGTCTCGTTGTCGATCAAATGCATTAAGGCCTGAAGTTGGGCAGGGCCGAGATCAACAAGAGGAGTGTGGGCAGCGCTGTTGGTCCTAGGTAAGCACAGCATGAGCACGAGCAGGTGTTTGGCGAGTGGACAGCAGGAGCAGTAAACCCCAGCGACTGCAGCTGGGTACTCGAGTGAACGCTCGACGAAGCACTCGACTGGGCAGGTTTCGAACCTGACTCCAAATTTCGTCTCCCACCAATCTGGGCGACTGTGTAACTGGGAAACAGGTGGCGGCTTCGTGGCCCTTCTTCCAGCAGTGCGAGCACACCAATTTGGCTCGCTCAGCCTTATCAAGCCGCGGACGACTACGCTCGACCTGAACAGCGAAAGCATGAACATCTTCTTTGATAACCTCGCCCCGAGCAATATCCTCGGAACGCTCCTCCTGAATGAGTGTTTGGTAAATTCGGTCCATGTCTGGTGGTAGGCGTCTGTGAGAGAAGATTGTTGCGTGCCATACTAAACAAATCATCATCCAATCCAATGAGGAATTGGTGTATTTTCTCCTCCTCGCGATCAGCCACGAGTTTATCCGCAATCCCGCACCCATAGTTGCCGCACTCGCAACTGCGTAAGGGTTCTGAGACGGCCTAATTCATCATATAGGCCCATCAAACTCTGGTAATACACTTCCAATCGACATCCCCCGCAGCTGTTTGCACTCGACAATGGAAGCACAGATTTGTTGCAGCCGTGGTCCAATGGCTACAAAAAACCGTTTTTCCAAAATAATCCCACAACCGTTTCTGCCTCATCATGAAACGGTATTGTGGCAGCAATTGAGTCGATACTCCGCAAGATCCATGGTGTCAGCATGGTGTTGATAAAAGTGACCGAATCAAGAAGTTGCTCTGTAAGTTTGAAGTAATGGTACCATCCACAAACATGAATTTCCGTCATGCCCTTACAGATAAAGTAATGGTTCTAGCCCAAGTTACATAGTTGTCCCCTGTGAGAAGGACGCTTGTGATGAGATCGCCCGGTTGATCACCCGAGCCGAGATAGAAAGGGATGAAGGACTGATCTTGTCGTCGTCCGCCATTGGGGAGCCACCCACGTGGAGGGGCTGCCTTACTACCGGCGGTTGAAGAAAGAAAAAAAACGTGATGTTGAGGCGGACGAGTCCGTGCTCTGATACCATGTTAAATTAGGTTAATGATTTGGCTTAGCTTTCATTAAACACAAGAGTATATATATACATCCTATCACTAAGTATGATTAGGATTTTAAGCCTATATTAAGTGGCTATTAAATATACATCATTAAATACAAACTACACAAGGCCCAAATAGGTAGAGAGAAAATATGTGCCATAAAAGGAAATGGATGCAAGTAATTTTGCAACTTTCAAAAGTGGAAAATGATGCAATTAAAAAGAAACGGAGGAAGTACTTATTTACGGATATTAATTCTATAATAGCTACAATAAAATTGTAGTCACTGTAACTATTTAAATCTAAATCCTTCATTAGTTGAGGGCCATCTCGACCATTGATCTAAATGATTTAATTAAAAAAAGTTAATTTTTTTAAAAGTTAATTATATTTAATAGACAAGATGAAATCTACAAAAATTAAAGGTTGAGATTGAAACTATTGCAATGGCTACAACTTTAATTGTAGCCATTGAATAACCTTCCCCTTTATTTATTTCCCATGTTTTTGAGCATTTTTATTTTATGAAGATTAGAACGTAGAAGTATAATTCATTGAGTTTATCTCTCACGATAACACATTTTTATTTGAGTTTTCTTCAGAAAGGAAATTTTAAGGAACGTTAGTGTGGGGATAAAATCTACAATATGCCAGAACACGTAAGCATCGAATTTATTTTAGATATATATATATATATATATATATATATATTGAGATCCAAAAATTCCAATCTAGACATAATATGTCTATGGAAGAGTTTTATTTTTTTTTAAATGGCGTGAATAAGTGACTTGAACCACGCTCGGGTTTAGATGGGCCAGACAATTTGAGAGAACAAGGACGATAAGGAAAATCCTACTCTCAAAGCGTCCCTAAGGGGACTGAACCTCCAACCTCAAGGCCGGAACGCTCTCCTTTCTACTAAATCAAGTCTTGCTTGGTAGAAGAGTTTTATTTAACGGATAGTGTTTAATTCAACATTTGATGTGGATGTTTCATCCTGAGAAAAGAGTCTCTAAGTATTTCTTGTACCTTTTACAAAAACATTTGGTGTAGATGTTGTGCAACCTCATATTAGTAACTATTTCATTTAATTAATACTTCCTCTATTCTTTAATTAATAAGTGACCCTTTTGAATAGTTTTTACTATTTACAGTTCAGACTCTATTAGCTTTGGATGTGGGTGATCTTATTAGATTCATCTCAATGTGCATTTTTTAAATTTCAACTTTTTTTATTTTTTACTTATTGATAATTATAGATATTATTGTTTATAATAATGTATTGACAAGTATGAAAACATAAAGTGTGTCACTTATTAGCTAACAATTGAAGTATAAATTAATTGCATGTGTCATGAAATTCTTCTTTAGCCCTCGTAAATTCAGTAATTCTATTAGTTAGACTCACATGAAATTCTTCTTTAGCCTCGTAAATCAGTAATTCTATTAGTTAGGATTGTCATTTTCAATGATCTACATGTGATAATATAGATTTAATTCTTTATTGATGATGCTATTTTTCCCATTGATTTTTACTACCATGTCAATTAAATCCCTTGTTAGAGAAATTTAACCGAGGCACATTATTGCCAATATTATAATATTTGAATTAGTTATAATATTGCTCGTTTACTCTAACCATTTTCTGCTTAGTGCGATGACAATTTGAATGAAATGCAATAAAGAAAATTGTGGGGTGGCAAATGGCAATTGCCACACTCATCCATGATATCATAATATGGACCGAGTCATGCTTGCATATATGGGCAAAGACATGGGCAAAGACATAAAATGCTTGAATGGTAAACTATTAATAAAGAAAAACTAAATTCAAGCAAATTAAATTTGTCAATTAAGTTATAGCAGGAGGGAAAATTTTAAAAAAACAAAAACAATAAAACGAATCAAAGATTTGAAACGGCAAATACTTCCCTAATAAGGGCCTGTTCATTTCAGCTTAATTTCAGTTCAGTTCAGTTCTAACTCGGGCCCGCCCCGCCCTGCCCAGTTCAGTTCAGCTCCATTCTTTTATAACCATTTTGTTAAATATTACTTATGTTGGTCTAATTTATTTTACTAATTTTTCTTATTATTATTATTATATTGTTATTATTATTATTATTATTATTTATTTTTATATCATTATTATTAGTATTATTATTATTATCTGTATATTATTTTGTTTATTATAGCTTTATTCATTATTATTATTATTATCATTAGGGAGGAACATGGTTTAGGGTTAAAGGCACAAATAAACCTTTAATGCCAGCCCATAATCCAATCAAATTCACGTCTAAACGATTTATGATGTAATTTTGCACCGTCCGACCCAATCATTATTTTATTACTAAATATTAATATATAATTAAAACTAATTATTAAGATATTAATATTAATTTAATTCTTAGATATTATTGTTACTATATAATCATCATCGGGTTGCAATATATTAATACAAAGACTATAAAATAATATTATTAATTATCATTATAACCATTAATCATTATTATTATTATTATTATTATTAATTTATGATTATTAATTTTATTTATTTATAATTATCATTTAAAAATATCCAAAATACAATTATTATTATTCATTATAATTACTTATCATCATAATTATTATTTAATATTCATATTATTATTATTTAAATATTATTTATATATTTATTAAATTCAATTCAATTCAATTCAGTTCAGTTCACTTGAGCTCAGCACCAATCAATTCAGTTCAGTTCAGTTCTCAGTTCAGTTCAGTTCAATCACTAGGGCCCAGTTCAGTTCAGTAAATCTAAACAGGCCCTAAGGTAGCCCAAGCTTGGCTTCTTCTCTATCGAGACACGCATAATTGATGCCAACATCCTTTGCATCTAGGGTGAGTAAAAGCCCAAGTAAGGTCGTTAGAATCGCGATTCTACTTTGGATCGGAAGGGTTTTTCATAATTAATGGGGGCATAATAGGATTTTATGTATAATCAAATGTATTAAATCATATATTGTTGTAAATGCCAAAAAAAAGTTGTTTAAACATTAAATTGTTGATAATTGATAATACTTATGTTATTAATAGCTATTTTTGCATGATTAAATTTAACATAAAATTGTTAAGTTTTTGTTAAGATAGGAGAAAGGCAGAATTGTATAGAATCGTACGTAGAATACATAGAATTGTGTCGATTTGAATCGATCAAACGTACCATTTAAGAGTAGGTACACGATGCTAACAACCATGATTCAAAGTGATACTAGACTTCTTAATAATTCCAACTTAATGACATAATCAATTAAGATAAAATTTAGTAGAGGTCTAGCACAACTATACTTAAGGTAACAAGAGTAAACAAATAAATCTACGAAAACTAAGGATCAAACTTACCTTACGTCTAACTCGTCATTGTAGGATTATAGGTACTATGTTGAATTTCATGAATCTAATTCATAAGCACCTAAAACA